>CAUYLG010001256.1:0-22505 GCA_963573385.1 Cacajao melanocephalus | reverse complement strand
AGTAGCTGGGATTACAGGCATGTGCCACTATGCCCGACTAATTTCGTATTTTTAGTAGAGATGGGGTTTCTCCATGTTAGGCTGGTCTTAAACTCCCGACCTCAGGTGATCCCCCCATTTCTAATGATCCCTCCAAAGTGCTGGGATTATAGGCATAAGCCACCGAGCCCAGCCCCTTTTTTCTTTTTTAAACAAATAATGCCAGATAGCACAGGACAAACAGACCTCTAAGAAGTGCCTTCCGTGAGCGAATCACCCTGAGGCACTGTAGGAAAGTCCTTCTCAGTGTACTGGTGGAGCGTGTCATTACAACTCCCTAATAAAAGTCCTTTACAGTATTACCTCTGCCATGCCTTGGGAATAGCATTATGTAATAGTAATCATATTGTGATCATCATGAATTTTTATTTATTTTTGAGATAGTCTCACTCTGTTCCCCAGGCTGGAGTGCAGTGACATGCTCTCAGCTCACAAAGTCTCAACCTCACAAGCTGAAGCAATCCTCCTACTTCAGCCTCCTGAGTAGCTGAGACTACAAGCACATGCCACCATTCCCAGCTTATTTTTATAGAGATGGGGTTTCACCATGTTCCCCAGGCTGGTCTTGAACTCTTAGGCTCAAAGAGATTCTGCACCCACCCTCAGCCTCCCAAAGTACTGGGATTACAGGTTTGAGCCACGGCACCTGGCCCCACTTCTCTTAAGCATGTATTTGAGAACGGTGGAACACCTTGCCCGGCTTTCACTATCCACATGTGTAATTGACAGAAATTCATTGACCTTTTCTGTACCTTGGGCACTTTGCTAGGCACTGGGGCTAGACACAGGGACAACATGGTCCCATTCCACAACCATCACGAGGTTTGATGGGGGTGGGGACAGCTTGGCAAGGAGACCCTGGAGGGAGTGGGGCAGGTGGCAGGCCACCCCTGGCAGGCTCCTCCACTCCGGTGTGTGGTCCTCTGCTCCTGGAGAGTGCTGTAGTGGTGTAGAGGGGAGTGGGGGCCACAAAGCCCAGTTGCCACTGACCATTTGCTCACTTATATATAAACAAACCCTGAAGAAAGTATTGGCCAGCTCTGTGATAACTCATGCACTTTTGCGTCCCTTTAGAAGGTCACTAAGGGAGTCTTTATTATTTCTTTTGCATGGTTGTCCTCAGTGGGGGCACAACAGAAGAATGATCCTTTCTCTAATATGAGTCAGATTATTCTGTTATCCAAAAGAGAGAGTCTAGGAAGTGATTCACTAATTATTATTTATAATAATGGGGTCTCACTCTTACCCAGGCTGGAGTGCAGTGGCAAGATCTTAGCTCACTGCAACCTCTGTCTCCCAGGCTCAAGTGATCCTCCTACTTGAGCTTCCCAAGTAGCTGGGACTACAGGTGTGCACCACCAAACCCAGCTCATTTTTTTGTATTTTTTTTAGTAGAGGTAGTGTTTCACCATGTTGCCCAGGCTGGTGGAACTTCTGAGTTCAGGAGACCAAGACAGATGGATCATCTCTTGAGCCTAAGAGTTCAAGACCAGCCTGGGGTGCTGGGATAACCGATGTGAGCCACCATGCCCAGCCGTTCATAATTTAAATGAAAAGGAACACATGGAAGGTTCAGAAGGATGAAAGTTTTCTGTATATTTGGGCTCTTGGTTTCTGTTCCCTGTGGACCTACCTATTCTCAGCCTCATATTGCTCACTTGCTATATTAAGCCTCATCTCTCGAGGTTGTCTCTTTTCCCGACATTGGTTTAGGCTACAGAGAAAAATACCTCATGTACTGTTTTGTGCTGGCATTAGTTATCTGAAAACTCTCAAATAACCCTGATCTGCCCAGATAAGATAACCTGAGAGCAAACACTGACTGCCAGACCCTGGCTACTCAAGAGAGGGTGGACAGCAGCCACAGCACCCGGGAGCTTATTAGAGACGCAGGCCCAGGGTTCACACTCTGCATTCCAGCCAGACCCCAGGTGATTCAGTGTGTACACTAGAGCTTAAGAAGCACTGGGCTAGGCGGGTCCCAGCCACTTGCACTTTTCCCAAGTGTGGAAAGATGCACCCCAGGCTGCCCTTTGTTCTTGTCCATTCCCAGTTGCCCGAGGCACATGCCTGTCAGCGGGAGTGAAAGCTCCTTGCTCTCGACACCCACCAGCGCTCACTGACTAGCTCATCCGCTTTCCTAAAACTCAAGTATACATTTCCATAAGGGTCTGGGTCAAATTCAACATTTGTCAAAAACAGGCTTATTAGGTTATGGCTGAAATACAATGAATGATACATATTTAAAGTATACAATTTGATACGTTTTGACAAATGAATCTACCAGTGAATCCGTAGCCACAGTCATGATAATAAACGCCCATCACCCACTGACGTTCTCCGTGTCCCATCGTCTTCTCTCTGCCATCCCTAGGCAGTGACTATCTGCATTCTGTCACTCTAGGCAAGCTTGCGTTTCCTAGAATTGTGTATACACAAAGGTAATCATACACCGTGGCCTCTTTTGTGATTGAGATTTATCATGAGTACTTTCTGTACTGTATCCATAATTTCTTATTGCAGAATAATATTCTATTTGACTACAATACAGTTTATATACTTGTTGATTTTTCAGAAATGAGGGGTTGTTTCTACTCTCTCACAGTTGCATAGGCCAGAAAGCTCTGGGCCAGCCTTTTCTGGTCTAAGATGTGATTTTAGGCAGTGGTGGAGTTGGCATCAGACAGCTGCTCTCCACAGCCCAGTTCTCATGTGCCCCTCCCATGCATCCCAGAGCAGCCTTCCCGAGAAGGGACGCCTGCTCTCCCAGAGTCTGCAGGCTAAAAGGACAAACTGCAGCCTTCAGGAGCTACCATAGGGAATCTCCGTCCCTTCCTGCAAGCAGACCAAGACATGGGTCCATGAGATGACCTGCCCGTGGCCAGCAGCTGGATGAGCCCCTTGCCTTCCTGTGCTCTCCCTCCTGTTGCTTGCAGAGTTCTTGCCTAGTATTGCCAGCATCAATGTCAGCCCCCTGATGGGCAGGAAGTCTAATGCTGGTGTCCTGCAGGAGCACAAAGCCTCCCTGGCCCAGCCTGAGTCTTTTCTCAGGAAGTGGGGAGAGCAGCAGGTTTGGGGTGGTGGGGATGCAAGTTTGTATCAGTGCTGTGTTTTTGGATGGCAGAGTGATTCAGGGCGAGGAAGCAGTTTCTTACCTGCTCCCAAGGTTGACCATGGCCCCTCTGTGTGCTACACAGACCCTTGTTTAGTGTCAGAAACCACAGCACCCACCTAACACTCCAGGAAATTATTTTTGTTTTGCAGGCACTCCTAGCAGGCATGCGGAACCGCGAGAACAGCTCGCCCTGCCAAGGCAATGGAGAGCCAGCTGGCAGGGGCAGGAGCTTGGGCTCTGTATGGCCAGGCGAGGAGGAGCCCTGCAGTGATGCCACCACCCCTTCCTACAAGAAGCCTCTGTATGGCATCTCACACAAGATCATGGAGAAGAAGAACCCTCCCTCGGGGGACCTGCTCAACACGTATGAGCTCTTCGAGAAAGCAAACGCTAGCAACAGCCCCTCGCCACTGCGGCTCCTGAATGAGCCACAGAAGCGGGACTGTGGCAGCACCGGGGCAGCCACCGACAGCGACCCCAACGTCTACTTCCTGATCCAGAAGATGTTCTACATGCTCAACACCCTCACGTCCAACATGTCCCAGCTGCACAGCAAGGTGGACCTGCTCTCCCTGGAGGTGAGCCGCATCAAGAAGCAGGTGAGTCCCACTGAGATGGTGGCCAAATTCCAGCCACCCCCCGAGTACCAGCTCACGGCCACGGAGCTCAAGCAGATCGTGGACCAGAGCCTGTCGGGTGGGGACCTGGCCTGCCGCCTGCTGGTGCAGCTGTTCCCCGAGCTCTTCAGTGACGTGGACTTCTCCCGAGGCTGCAGTGCCTGTGGCTTTGCGGCCAAGCGCAAGCTGGAGTCACTGCACCTGCAGCTCATCCGCAACTATGTGGAGGTCTACTACCCCTCCGTGAAGGACACGGCGGTGTGGCAGGCCGAGTGCTTGCCCCAGCTGAACGACTTTTTCAGCCGCTTCTGGGCCCAGCGGGAAATGGAGGACAGCCAGCCCAGTGGCCAGGTCGCCAGCTTCTTTGAGGCGGAGCAGGTGGACCCCAGCCACTTCCTGGACAACAAAGACCAGGAGGAGGCCCTGTCTCTGGACCGGAGCAGCACCATCGCCTCAGACCACGTGGTGGACACGCAGGACCTCACCGAGTTCCTGGACGAAGCCTCCTCGCCAGGCGAGTTCGCCGTCTTCCTCCTCCACCGGCTCTTCCCCGAGCTCTTTGACCACCGCAAGCTGGGCGAACAGTACAGCTGCTACGGGGACGGTGGCAAGCAGGAGCTGGATCCGCAGCGGCTGCAGATCATCCGCAACTACACGGAGATCTACTTCCCCGACATGCAGGAGGAGGAGGCCTGGCTGCAGCAGTGCGCCCAGCGCATCAACGACGAGCTGGAGGGCCTGGGGCTGGACGCGGGCAGCGAAGGCGAGCCCCCGCGCGATGACTGCTACGACTCCTCCAGCCTGCCTGACGATATCTCAGTGGTCAAGGTGGAGGACAGCTTCGAGGGCGAGCGTCCGGGCCGCCGCTCCAAGAAGATCTGGCTCGTGCCCATCGACTTCGACAAGTTGGAGATCCCCCAGCCCGACTTCGAGGTGCCAGGCGCCGACTGCCTGCTCAGCAAGGAGCAGCTGCGCAGCATCTACGAGAGCAGCCTGTCCATCGGCAACTTCGCCTCGCGCCTGCTGGTGCACCTGTTCCCCGAGCTCTTCACGCACGAGAACCTGCGCAAGCAGTACAACTGCAGCGGCTCCCTGGGCAAGAAGCAGCTAGACCCGTCCCGCATCAAGCTCATCCGCCACTACGTGCAGCTGCTGTACCCGCGCGCCAAAAACGACCGCGTCTGGACCCTGGAGTTCGTGGGCAAACTGGACGAGCGCTGTCGGCGCCGGGACACGGAGCAGAGGCGCTCTTACCAGCAGCAGCGCAAGGTCCACGTTCCAGGCCCTGAGTGCAGAGACCTGACCAGCTATGCAATCAACCCCGAGAGATTCCGGGAGGAGTTTGAGGGGCCCCCGCTGCCCCCCGAGAGGAGCAGCAAGGACTTTTGCAAGATCCCCCTGGATGAGCTGGTGGTCCCCTCGCCCGACTTCCCGGTGCCTTCTCCCTACCTGCTATCCGACAAGGAGGTGCGTGAGATCGTGCAGCAGAGCCTCTCCGTGGGCAACTTTGCCGCGCGGCTCCTCGTCCGCCTGTTTCCTGAACTCTTCACTGCCGAGAACCTCCGACTACAGTACAACCATTCTGGGGCTTGCAACAAGAAGCAGCTGGACCCCACGCGGCTGCGGCTCATCCGCCACTACGTCGAAGCCGTCTACCCCGTGGAGAAGATGGAGGAGGTGTGGCACTATGAATGTATCCCTAGCATCGACGAGAGGTGCCGCCGCCCCAACAGGAAAAAATGCGACATCCTCAAGAAAGCCAAGAAAGTGGAGAAGTGAAGGCCTGTGGCCTGCCCAGAGACTCAGGGTCACAAGAGGCTGAGCGATGGGCACCCTTGGGACTGAGCAATCCTTGGGAGCACGCCTGTGTCATCCACAGACAGGCACCTTATGTCCCTGGAGAGTGGCTTACTACATTTGCACACGTAAACACCCACCCAACTACAAGAAGGAAGCCTTGAGTTTGGTCTCTCATACTTACTTCTATCCTGTTATGCCCTGGCAGGGCAGCCTGAGTGTGGGGAGAGCAAGCTGTGAGAGCAGGGCCCAGAGGACAGGGGTCCCCTCTCCCTGGCTGTGCCCTCCCCAGCCCCTCACAGCTTAACATACAAACTCAGCTACTCTCTTGCTCCTCTTCCCATATTTTACATCTTCCATTTTTATCAATTTTTTTAATTAAAAAGAAACCCTTAAAAAAATTTCACTGGGCTCTTTGGGGGCCATTTTACTTAGAAAAAAAATCTTTTTGAAAGTGCCATGTTCGTGCACAGTGGCTAATCATAGCTTCAGGTGGCATGGATACGGATTTTACTGACCTTGTCTTTGACATCTGATTTTGGAAGAGTCGAGATGCCCCTTGGATGACAGTAGAGGGGATGGAATAGCGTGAAGTCCTTTATGACCATGTGCAAGTTTCCCTTCTGCTCTGGTGCCTGGGAAGGCTTCCGTTCAGCTTGGCCTGTCCTTCAGGCGCGCTGGTAGAATGTTGCGCTCACTCTGTAGATGAGAACACTGGATGATGATGATATGAATGTAGACAGTGTGGAAACACGTTCGCAGTGTCTCCATCTGAGCTGTGTCCTTCCACTGCCCCCATTCCCTCTCCATACATGGTTGCTGGTTGGAGGGAGCAGACATGTTTCCTTGGAAAACGGTGTGGGGGCTTTTGGCTTCTTGTTAGATTTAAGGGTGGGCCTCTTTGGGCTCACCATGAACTGTTTACTTTCCGTGTATGTGTTTGTACACGATCCAGGTTCTGGGAGCTGTGTGGTGACTTCACCAGACCTCAGTGTTAGCTCCTCCAGGCAGCACCACAGCCTCGTTCCCCAGGGCGGGCCCAGGTCTGGGCAGCTCTTGGGGATACCAGGCATTGGAAGGACACAGGCCATCTCAGATGGGGCAGCCATGTCCCTTCCCAGGGTCCACTCTGAACTTTCCCCTGGAACCCTCTAGAAGGTCCTGCTGTCCTACACCTGGCCACCCCCTGCCTTGGAGGGCACATGTCTTCGTTCCCCACTGACTGGGAATGTCAGGCTCCTACTGGCCAGCTGCATGCTCTCCAGGAGCACCAACTGGGAAATTTCCCAACAGGTAAAATCCTTTAAAATCATACTTTTACCTACCTAATTTTGGGGGCCAAATGCCTGAGAGGGAAAGGAAACAGTCAAATGCAAACGAGACGTCATACTGGAGTCCTGGAAAATGAATCGAATCACACAGGGTGGTCCTAGAACCCCTGTGGGATGGCTTAATACTTTGCTACTTTAAAATGCAGAGATAATAGAAACAATCTGAATTTTCTTCATTCAGCTGATAAGGACTTCAGTGCCAGTGGCTGTATGACAAAATTTTGCCTGTACCCAGGAGCATTTTTTAAAATACAGGATTTTAAGCAATGTTAAGTGGCTGATCTAACTAGTAAATTTGCTCTCAAGTGTCATTTATAGATTATTTCTGTTGGAACTGCAAACAGATTGAGAAAGGCACAGGGACTGAATGACTGTCACACACAGCTACTCACGCACACACGCACTGCTTACTAAAAGCTGAAGTGAGATGAAGGGGGCCTACAGGAATAACAAGTTCACCTTCTTTGTGCCTGGAAAGAAGGGACTGGAGCAGCCAGGAGACTCACTTTCCCCCGTCGCTTGGGCCCTTCTCTATGCCTTAGTCTCTCCAGCACATGCACACAGCATGCACACACACTTACCCTACCCAAAGACAGCTGTGGCCCCCTCCTACACCCTCCCTGCCTGCCCCGCTGGTTGTTGGGGGCTGGAGCAGGGAGGTCCCATGGAATTTGTTCTGGTTTCTAGGATATAAACAAGAGGACTCCAAGCCATGAATTGCCCTGCTTTCTAGAGGGTGGAATGTTGACCCGGCAACTTTAGAAGCACAATCATTTATTAATTTTTTTGAGACTCCCATCTACCCACATTAGAGAAATCAACAGGTTCTAGGAATTCAGTATGTCTCTTTGTAACCTAGAGCATGTTCAGTTTTTGGAAACCATATTTCAATGATTTTCTGAATACCTTTCACGTGTAGGGCTTCTTCCCCCAGAATCTTACAGTCCCTTTCTGTGAAGAGAAGTGGACACACCTGGGAACTATTCCCTCCCCCTGGACTGTCGTCAGGAAACGCCTGCAGGGCCTTGCCCCGTCTGTATGGTGTCCTCACTTCTCCGACCATACAGGTGGCTCCATTGGGCATTTTTTTATTTTAAATTTTTTACATGAAGCAATAGAAGTACAAAATACTTATTTTTTTCAAAATTTAATGTGCTCCGTGAAATCTGTTGGCAAGCCCTTTCCTTCCCCCTCCGCCCCCATCTAAATCTTTGGTTTTTACTTGTTTTTTGGATTTTTTTTTTTGGCCTTGTATCCCAAGGACGAAAAAATTAGCACAGACACATTTGATGTTGAATGAACTAGTAAGTCACAGTAGGTGGTAGTCTTCATCAGTTTCTCTGTGTAAGTTTTTAAAGAATGTATGAAGATAGTCATGAATGTACTGAGTGTTCGCATCCTGCTTCAGTTCACCTTGGCTGTGTCTACATGACAACAAATGTTTGACAGGGAATAAAGTCATGTCTGGTGTCATTTGCGCTAGTGTGCCCCTCCCCTTTCAGTGTTGGCTCCAAACCTTCCTTCCCTTTTATGTTTGTGGGGAGGAGACCACCTAGCAGCAATCATCAACCAACCAACCAATGGGATCTACTTAGTGGTGAATGGATTGGTTATTTAATTGGTAACAGGTGCTGGCCCGACCACACCACAGCGTGGCCACTGGGTTCCTTTAGAGACGGCCTCCGTTTCCAGCATTCCCCCCAAATGTTTGCTTCTTGTCCAGTCAAGAGGGGATCTTGAGACTCCCGAGTGGAGGTCGTGAGCTTACACCCTGCCTGGCTGTAGATAGACTGTATAGATATATGAAGTGGGGGTGGGGGCCAAGGGGCTATTACTGCTGTTTGGAAACACTTGCCTCCCGTAGATCCAGCCTTAATGTTTTTCTGACATCCTAGTAATAGCAGACCCTGCACAAAGTGGATATCAGAGTTAATACTGTGAGGATACAAAATAATGAGAATAGTTTTACCAAAGATATGAAATCTCGCATCATGTCTGCATTTTACCATTGATTGGAGTGCATCCTTAGAAAACTGAATGTAACAAAAACCCAGGACATTTTTGGAAATTGTATGCTCTCTAGCAACTTTGTGTGAATTTTTATACAAACACTGTTTTATGAGTTATATAAAATGTTATAAAAATAGAAAACATGGTCTCGTAACATGTTATTTTCTTAGAGCGCTGGTCTCTCAGAACATGTCTTGGTCTATTTGTCTTTCTGCGTGACCTCCTTACCCACCTCCCAGGGGGGAACGTGAATGTTCCAGGGGATTTCAGGCTCTGGGTGTCAGGGGTACAGCTCACAGGATTTCAGTCTGGCCACTGCTGAATGAATGAGAAGTTTCCAGATAAACCCTCCAAACCATTTCTCCACAAACCACTTCCTGGCCACGCAGTGGGAGGCGCGTTTGACCTTTTTTAACCTTTCCTGATCAGGTGCCAGGCCAATCCTGCAAAGCCAGCAGAGTTTTCATTTTCATTTAACCCCCTTTTTTTTTTTACTTTGGATCAAATGGGGTTTTTGTTTGTTTGTTTGTTTTTTTATAAAGACAAGGTTTCACCATGTTGGCCGGGCTGGTCTTGAACTCCCGACCTCAGGTGATCCGCCCGCCTTGGCCTCCAAAGTGCTTGGATTACAGGCGTGAGCCACCGCGCCTGGCCGGATCAAATGGGTTTTAGTTCCCTTCCGCCATACCCCAACCGTGGCTAGAGTGCAGTGGTGTAATCATGGCTTACTGCAGCCTCAACTCCCTGGGCTCAAGTGATCTTCCTGCCTTAGCCTCTTAAGTACCTGGGACTACAGGCCCACACTACCATGCTTGGCTAAATTTATTCTTGTTATTGCAGAGATGTGACCTCACCATGTTACCCAGGCTGATTTCAAACCACTGGCCTCAAGCAATTCTCCCACCTCAGGCCCCCAAAGTATTGGGATTACAGGTATGAGCCACTGTGCCAGGCCTCATGTATTATTATTTGTATAAAAGGATGTTTCTTCTCTTTGGCTAATTATAAATCATTAAACTTAATATTTTATGGTAAAAATTAGGCCTGGCGTGGTGGCTCACGCCTGTAATTATAACACTTTGGGAGGCTGAGGTGGGTAGATCACCTGAGATCAGGAGTTCAAGACCATCCTGCCCAACATGGTAAAACCCCATCTCTACTAAAAATACAAAAATTGGCCAGGTGTGGTGGTGTGTACCTGTGGTCCCAGCTAGTTGAGAGGCTGAGGCAGGAGAATTGCTTGCACCTGGGAGGTGGAGGTTGCAGTGAGCCAAGATCTTGCCACTGTACTCCAGCCTGGACGACAGAGCTGGGAAAAAAAAAAAAAAAAGAAAAATCTGGAATTTTTAGCCGGTAGTGGAGAAAAGAAAGAACAGGCATTGCTTCTGACTGGAATGGCACCAACATTCATTGAGTATATTTTATGTGCTAGACACTGCTAAGAATGGAACTTGGGTGATGTGTTATCCTTTCAAAAGCCCTGTGAGGTAAGTAGCATAATTATGCCTTGTTAACAGGTGAGAAAGCTAGGGGCGCAAATGGTGTCTACATTATCTCATTTTCTTCTCATAGAAACTCTCAGTGCTGTGGTCACTGTTATGAACGCAGTTTTGTGATAAGGAGAGAAGTTGGTTTCTTGCCCAAGTTGACAGAACTGGAGACTGGTGGTGCCAGGATTTGAACCCAAGTTGGCGTCTGATTTTCATCAAACCTGAGCCACAATACACAAGACTCAGATCCCAAGACAATTGCAAGTCAGCAGTGGCATCTTATCACTCCCATCCTCTAAGCCCCAGTTTGTCTGATCTTAGATACAGGAGCACTGGTTTTAGAATTAAGCTTGAATGTCAGCACCTTGGGAGCTAATGAGTGAAAATAATAGAATTAGGCTGGGCACAGTGGTTCACACCTGTAATCCCAGCACTTTAGGGGGCCGAGGTGGGTGGATCACCTGAAATCAGTAGTTCGAGACCAGCCTGGCCAACATAGTGAAACCCTGACTACTAAAAATACAAAAAAAAAAAAAAAAAAAAAAATTGGCGGGGATGGTGGCTCATGCCTGTAATCCCAGCACTTTGGGAGGCTGAGGTGGGTGGATCACTTGAGGTCAGGAGTTTACGACCAGCTTGGCCAACATGGTGAAACCTCATCTCTACTAAAAATACAAAATTAGCTGGGCATGGTGGTGCATGCCTGTAATCCCAGCTGCCTGGGAGGCTGAGGCAGGAGAATCGCTTGAACCTGGGAGGTGGAGGTTGCAGTGAGCCGAGATGGCGCCACTGCACTCCAGCCTGGGCAACAGACTGAGCCCTTGTCTCAAAAAACAAAACTAAACTAAAAAACAAATTATCTGGGCGTGGTGGCGCACACCTGTAATCCCAGCTATTCAGGAGGCTGAGTCAAGAATTGCTTGAACCTGGTGGATGGAGGTTGCAGTGAGCTGAGATCACACCACGTCACTCCAGCCTGGGAGACAGAGCAAAACTGTCTCTAACTAAATAAAATAAAATAATGGAATTATGCTAATTCTAAATAATTAAAGCAATTGTGAACTTTTTTTTTTTTTTAAGAATGTGAAAGTAACTGCTGTAGATCGGGTTCCCTAGGAGCAGAGGCTGAGACTATTAAGACAGGTGATTAATTGAGGCCGTGCTCTCAGGAGGAGGGACGCAGGGAAGGACGGGGCTGGGGAAAGGCAAGACCTAAGATTGTGGTCTCCGATGCAGTCTAGCTGCATTCTCCTCCACGAGGAAGCCCTGAAACGTGAGTTGTATGGCAGAATTAGTTCTGGTTGAGGCAAAGGGGCTGGTGGGTCATTGTCTAAGATCTTCCCTGGGAAAGGGGTAGTGTCCCGAGCTGATGGTTCCCTTCGGCCAAGGACGAGGCTCCAGAGACGCCGTTGTGGTGGTTAGCAGCCAGCCCTCAGCAGCCAGGGAGTGGGTGCACTGGAAAAGGGGTTTCGGTGGGATTACGTCTATATCCACTGCTGCAGTGGGTCTCAGAGTTAATCTGCATCAGAATCACCAGGGAACAAGTTAAAACAGATTGCCGTGAACCACCTGCAGAGATTCTGGTGTAGTAGCCCTGGGGTGGGGCCCAATAATTTGCTTGCTTTCTTTTTTTTTTTTTTTTTTTTTTTGAGACCGAGTCACGCTCTGTCTCCCAGGCTGGAGTGCAGTGGCGCCATCTCGGCTCACTGCAACCTCTGCCTCCTAAGTTCAAGCAATTCTCTTGCCTCAGCCTCCCAGGTAGCTGGGACTACAGGCGCCCAACTCCATGCCCGTCTGGTTTTTTGTATTATTTTAGTAGACATGGGGTTTCACCATGTCGCCCAGGCTGGTCGCGAAATCCTGAGCTCAGGCAATCTGTCCGCCTCTGCCTCCCAAAGTGCTAGGATTACAGGCATGAGCCACCACGCCCAGCCAAAATTTGCATTTCCAACAAGTTCTCACGTGATGCTGGAGCTGCTGGTCCTGGAACCACAAGGGAGAACCAAAGCACTATAGGTAACCTCCTAAAATGTGCTCTATGGTAGAGAAACTGAAAGGTTAGCATTTTCCTGGGTAGTAGCAATAGATCTGAGCTGAAATATGTGATTTCCTGTTGTATTCAAATAAAACTGACTGCTTCTTTAACTAAATCTTAGCTTAGGAAACTAAATCTTAGCTTTCAGGTCGGTGGGGAGAGGCCAGTTTACTAATGCTTCAGCATGAGGGCTTATGGGCACTGGTCACCTACAGCACTTGACAGAAGGTTTCTTCACGGGAAGGCTGTCTATTGATCTTATTTTAAGAAGTAAGAATTCCTTTGTTCTTCTAAACAGTCTTTGTATTCCTGATGGTGAACTGTGTCCCTGATACAGGTTGAGAGCTTGTAATGCTACAGCCTTTCTTTCCAGGAGCTCCTACATACAGTGTGACACCTGTGGATTCAAAAGTGACCATGGGTCCGGGGATCACAGAGTTCTGTTTCTAATAATAGCTCTCATTTTTGAGCACCTGTAGTGGGTCAGGATGTGCTGGGAACTTGATATATGTTATTTTCTTTTTTTTTTTTTTTTAGACGAAGTCTTGCTCTGTAGCCCAGGCTGGAGTGCAGCGGTGCGATCTTGGCTCACTGCAACCTCCGCCTCCCGAGTCCCGATTCAAGCAATTCTCCTGCTTTAACCTCCGGAGTAGTGAGTTTGGGGAGTTCAGGAGCGAGAGAAAGAGAGCGAGGGGGAATTTTTTTTTGTTTTTGTTTATTTTTGAGATGAAGTCTTGCTCTTGTGGCCCATGTTGGAGTATAATGGCACAATCTCAGCTTACTGCAAACTCCGCCTCCCAGTTTCAAGCGATTCTCCTGCCTCAGCCTCCCGAGTAGCTGAGATCACAGGCACGCGCCACCATACCCGGCTAATTTTTGTATTTTTAGTAGAGATGGGGTTTTACCATATCGGACAGACTGGTCTTGAACTCCTGACCTTGTAATCCACCTGCACCTGCCTCAGCCTCCCAAAGTGCTGGAATTACAGGTGTGAGCCACCATACCTGGCTGATAGATTATTTCATTTAATCCTTAGAGAAACCCATTTTACAGATGGGGAAATGGATGCTTCCAGAGTTAAATGTATTAACCAAAGTCAAATAGCTGGCAGAGCTGGGGGCTTCTGATGAAGGCCAGGCTGACTCCAAAGTTTGTGCTCTTCATTTCTGTGCTGCCACTTATGTAGCTGTGCAGAGTAAATCAATTACTCTGTCTTTCTGTCTGGTGGTCCCTGTGATTTAATTTGGGGTTTTGCTGACTGTCCTAGTGAAGCAGTATAACCCAGGAAACTGGCCAGGTGCAGTGGCTCACACCTGTAATCCCAGCACTTTGGGAGGTCAAGGCAGGTAGATTACTTGAGGTCAGGAGTTCGAGACCAACCTGGCCAACATAGTGAAATCTTGTCTCTATTAAAAATACAAAAAATTAGCTGGGCATGGTGGCGGGTGCCTGTAATCCCAGCTACTCAGGAGGCTGAGGCAGGAGAATTGCTTAAACCTGGGAGGCGGAAGTTGCAGCAGGCTGAGATTGCGCCATTGCACTCCAGCCTGGGCAACAAGAGTGAAACTGTCTCAAAAAACAGCCCCTCCCCACCACCCACCTCAAACCAGGAAACGTTTCAATGCCACAGAAAATAAAGTAAGGAATGCAATAAGAATATCTCTGCCTGTAAGGTAGTTGATTCATTCAGCCAATATATTTGGAGGACCAGCTATCTGCTGGGCAGTGATCCAGAATTCTAACAAGTCCCAACCTCGTGACTTGATAGTTATGAAGCCCACTTGAGCTTGAAGAGAAGTTTCGGTAGTAAACAGCACAAAACCTGATATCTCTCAGGTGACGTACGTGGATGGAACCAGATGGGAAGCTTGACTCCTCCTCACGGTGAAGACAGCTGAGGCCTTCGCAGATGGAATCAGGCTGGGCTCTGGCCTAAGGCACACCTGCGGGACTCCAGTTTCCTGACTCCTGTTTCTCTAGAGACAAACATAGTTGCTAAGTGTTCCGGGAGTGCTGACAGCAGAATTCAAGAGCCCTGATGTTGCTGGTGTAGCTTGTGCTTTCTGACACAGGGTATTAGACATGCCTCCCGTCCTTGGTTTTGACAAGCTGAAATCTTAGCCCAGGCACAGTTCCATGTACAAAGAGGCATATACTTCAGCATAGGTAAGGAAGGCCCTGGTGATAGGTGCCTTCTCGTCAGGTAGTTAATACTGACAGCATTGCTTAAATCCAAAGAGTTGACCTCTGTCATTTTAGCCTCACCTTTCATTTGTCTATCTTAGAATCAAGAATTAAAGGGTTTAAGTAAAATAAGGGTTACTTGAAGAAAAAAAAAAAGGATTTCTCCTACAATCCTAACAGAGATTCTCCATGCATTCTGTGAAGCAGTGTCTAATAGTGACTCCTCTGAGTGAGGCTCCAGAAGTGAGTCCTTTCCTGACTCTAAACAGAAATTCTCCATTTTAGACACCTGTCATCCGTTGTCCAGCCCTGACTGTGGTCTTCAGGACTTCACTTGTCTGCCTTGGGGAAGGTGTCACCAACTTTGAGAATAAAGAAAGTCCCATTGGTTGGGTGTGGTGGCTCATGCTTGTAATCCCAGCACTTTGGGAGGCTGAAGTGGGTGGATCACCTGAGGTCAGGAGTTCAAGACCAGCCTGGCCAACATGGCAAAACCCAGTCTCTGAAAAATACAAAAAATCAGCCAGGCTTGGTGGCAGGTACCTGTAATCCCAGTTATTCAGGAGACTGAGGCAGGAGAATCGCTGGATCGTGGGAGGCAGAGGTTGCAGTGAACTGAGATCGCACCATTGCACTCCAGCCTGAGTGACAGAGCGAGATTCTGTCTCAAAAGAAAAAAGTCCCAGAGAAGGTCCACTGGGTGCAAATGACATCTCTGTTAGAATTGGGAAGTGTAGGCCAGGCGCGGTGGCTCACGCCTGTAATCCCAGCACTTTGGGAGGCCGAGGTGGGCGGATCGCGAGGTCAAGATATCGAGACCATCCTGGCCAACATGGTGAAACCCCATCTCTACTAAAAATACAAAAAAATTAGCCTGGCGTGGTGGCTCGCGCCTGTGGTCCCAGCTACTCGGGAGGCTGAGGCAGAAGAATCGCTTGAACCCGGGAGGCGGAGGTTGCAGTGAGCCGAGATCGTGCCACTGTACTCCAGCCTGGCGACAGAGCAAGACTCCGTCTCAAAAAAAAAAAAAAAAAAAAAAAAAGACTTGGGAAGTGTACTGGGGCCGGGTGCAGTGGCTCATGCCTGTAATCCTAGCACTTTGGGAGAACAAGGTGGGTGGATTGCCTGAGCTCAGGAGTTCCATACCAGCCTGGTGAGATCCTGTCTCTACTAAAAATACAAAAAATTAGCTGAGCATAGTGGTGTGTACCTGTAGTTCCAGCTACTCGGGAGGCTGAGGCACAAGAATCGCTTGAAGCTGGGAGGTGGAAGTTGCAATGAGCTGATATCACACCACTGCACTCCAGTTTGTGTAAGAGAGCAAGACTGTCTTAAAAAAAAAAAAACTTTATCGAGATCCATGCCTTCAGGACCATCCCACTTTTGATATTATATGTACCCAATCCACTAGCAATAATGTTGAACGAGAAACTTTACAACAGAAAAAGGGCCAGCAGGCCGGGCGTGGTGGCTTATGCCTGTAATCCAGGCACTTTGGAGGCCAAGGTGGGTGGATCACCTGAGGTCGGGAGTTCAAGACCAGCCTGACCAACATGGTGAAACCCTGTCTTTTTTATAAAAAATAAAAAAGGGTCAGCAATTCAGCAAAGTGTGTCTTTGAGAGGAATAGTAAATGTGGAAAGCCACGTCCAGTTTCAGTGCCCTTCCAGGAATTCCAAGCTATAGATTGGGAGGTAGCAGCTACCAAAAGGCAGAAGCAGCAGGCTGTGAGGCTTGGGTGTATAAGAAAGATGTTATAAGAAGTGCATGTTAAATCTCACGGCTGAGTGCAGTGGCTCGCACCTGTAATCCCAGCACTTTGGGAGGCCGAGGAGGGCAGATCATGAGGTCAGGAGCTCGAGACCATATTGGCCAACAGGATTAAACCTGTCTCTATGAAAAATACAGAAAATTCACTGGGTGTGATGGCAGGCGCCTGTAATCCCAGCTACTCAGGAGGCTGAGGGAGGAGAATTGTTTGAACCCGGGAGGCGGAGGTTGCAGTGAGCCAAGATCGCACCATTGCACTCCAGCCTGGGTGACAGGGTGAGAGTCTGTCTTTAAAAAAAAAATTAGCTGGGCATGGTGGCAGGCACCTGTAATCCCAGCTACTCAGAAGGTTGAGGCTAGAGAATTCCTTGGACCCTGGAGGCAGAGGTTGTAGTGAGCTGAGATCGTGCCGTTGCACTCCAGCCTGGGCGACAAGAGTGAAACTCTGTCTCAAAGTAATAGTAATAATAACAATCTCTTTACACCTGTATCACACTGGCAAAAATTAGAAAGCTGGGTAATGCCAGGGCCTGAGATGGTGGGTCTGAGGCACTCTTGTGTGGTGCCGGTGGGAAAGCAGCTGGTGCAACCATGCTGGTGGGTAGCAGAGCTATGTTATTAGTCATGAGGGGAACTGGGTACAGTTTGGGACAGTGTCACTGGGAGCATGGGTAGGCAAAATATGGTGGATGCACTTTGGTCTTTATCAGGCAGCAGTGAGAAGCAGTGGATTCCATGTTCCCATAATGCCTTGAATGGACCTTAAAAACCATCCTGAACATGCAAGAGGAAATATAATCCATTTGTAAAATTTAAAATATATAGACAGAACAGCAAAATACACTTTACGGGAGCATACACCATCACCCCAAACTGAAATGTTTTCTTCCAGTTTCTTGAAAGCCAGTGATGTTTCTGTCTCATCCCCATTATTGCCCAAATAAAACATGACATTTAAATTATCTCCCAGGAAAAGTAGTAAATGCTATTTTTAAAAATTCTTTTTTTAGGCGGGTGTGGTGGCTCACGCCTGTAATCCCAGCACTTTGGAAGGCAGAGGTGGATGGATCATGAGGCCAGGAGTTTAAGACCAGCCTGGCCAATAGGGTGAAACCCCATCTCTACTGAAAATACAAAAATTAGCTGGGCACGGTTTGCACCTGTAGTCTCAGCTGCTTAGGAGGCTGAAGCAGGAGAATCACTTGAACTGAACCTGGGAGGTGGAGGTTGCAGTGAGCTGAGATTGTGCCACTGCCCCTCCAGCCTGGGCAATAGAGCAAGACTCCATCTCAAAAAAAAATAAAGTTCTTTTTTAATTTTATTTTTTAATTTTTCCCTACTTTCGAGCTAACAAGTTATAGTAAATGCTATTTGGCAGGAAAAGGCAATCAGCACCATGTTTCCTAGAGCAGATCTGTTTCTTTTGAAAGGATTACCATTACTGGTAAAACAGCTGGCTGGATAGTCCTCTTCCAAAAGTCATAACTTTAAATTGTTCATCCTTTAAAAATTGCAGACAGTAGCAATATTTTCAGACTTTCCTGGGAAAGCAAGAACTATATCTTAAATTAAAAAAGCAATTCTGGGCTGGGCATGGTGGCTCACGCCTATAATCCCAGCATTTTGGGAGGCTGAGGCGGGTGGATCACCTGAGGTTGGAAGTTCGAGACCAGCCTGACCAACATGGAGAAACCCTGTCTCTACTAAAAAATACAAAATTAGCCAGACGTGGTGCTACACGCCTGTAATCCCAGCACTTCGGGAGGCCTAGGTGGGTGGATCACCTGAGGTCAGGAGTTCAAGAGCAGCCTGGCCAACATGGTGAAACTCTGTGTCTACTAAAAACACAAAAAATTAGCTGGGTGTGGTGGCAGGGTCCTGTAATCAGAGCTACTCAGGAGGCTGAGGCAGGAGAATCTGATTCCAGGCGGTGGAGGTTGCAGTGAGCCGAAAGCCCGCCATTGTACTCCAGCCTGGGTGACAGAGGGAAATTCTGTATCAAAAAATTCATAACTAACTCGTGGAAATTAAGCTACCATTTTTACTGATGACTCAGTAAAGCCAAATTCACAAATGGTAAAATAGAAAATCCATGTTACACTGCATAGTATATATTATTTCTCCCTGATCCTTTAACTTTTCAAATAAATATCAATTGGCTGGGCGTGGTGGCTCATGCTTGTAATCCCAACACTTTGGGAGGCCAAGGCGGGCAGATCACGAGGTCAGGAGTTTGAGACCAGCCTAGCAAACATGGTGAAACATTGTCTTTATTAGAAATACAAAAAGTAGGAGGGCGTAGTAGCGGGCACATGTAATCCCAGCTACTCAGGAGGCTGAAGCAGAAGAATTGCTTGAACCCGGGAGGCAGAGGTTGCAGTGAGCACTCCAGCCTGGGTGACAGAGATTCCGTCTCAAAAAAAAAAAAATTTCCTGAGTCTTATGAAAAACAAGCTGGTTAAACAGTTCCAGACGCATGGGCCCAAATATCTCACTGCTTTGGGCTACAGAAGTTTCTCTTCACTGCCAGCTAATTCAGGATTCTCAGGAATTCCTGGGGAGGGGGCAAATAAGAGCCCAGATACAGAGGAGTTTTTTTGTTTGTAGAGTCTTGCCCTCCTCACCCAGGCTGGAGTGCAGGGGTATGATCTCTGCTCACTGCAAACTCTGCCTTCTGGGTTCAGGCAATTCTCCTGCCTCAGTCTACCAAGTAGCTGAGACTACAGGCGTGGGCCACCATGCCTGGCTAATTTTTGCATTTTTACTGGAGACAGGTTTTTGTCATGTTGGCCAGGGTGGTCTCAAATTCCTCACCTTAAGTAAGTAATCCACCTGCCTCAGCCTCCCAAAGTGTTGGGATTACAGGTGTGAGCCACTGTGCCAGGGCCCACCAGTCTTTTTGATATGACATAATCTAACAAATCTCTTATTGGAGATGACCCGTTCAAGTGCCAGAAAACAGCTCCTGGGAATCTATAGACTGGCCTATTTATCTGTATATCCTTTCTTAGATGATGTATATTATGTGTGTCTACACCACCATAGTACTCTGTTAAGCTTTCATCCCTTTTATGACACTTTAAGAATTAGAATTGGTTTTATTCTCTTCATTGATAAAACAAGTATGTTTCCTTTCACCCAAAAATTAAACCCTTACCCTAAACCAGAGGTCAAACAACTTTTTCTGTAGATAGTAAATATTTTAGGCATTGGCCAAGCACAGTGGCTCATGCCTGTAGTCCCAGCACTTTAGGAAGCTGAAGTGAGTCACCTGAGCCCGGGAGTTGCAGACAGCCTGGGCAACAGAGAACTCACCTCTACAAAAATATGGCTTTTTTTTTTTTTTTTTTTTAAGAGAGAGATGAAGTCTCACTATGACGCCCTCAGACTGGTCTCAAACTCCTAGGATTAAGTGATCGACCTGCCTTGGCCTCCCAAAATGCTCAGTTTGCAGATGTAAGCCACTGTGCTCAGCTAAAAGGTTTTTTTAATTTTGAGACGGCGTTTCACTCTTGTCCAGGCTGGAGTGCAATGACATGATCTTGGCTCACTGCAACCTCTGCCTCCCAGGTTCAAGTGACTCTCTTGTCTAAGCCTCCCAAGTAGCTGGTATCATAGGCACCCACCATCACACTCAGCTAGTTTTTCTGTTTAGTAGAGACAGGGTTTTACCATGTTAGCCAGGCTGGTCTCAAACTCCTGACCTCAGGTGATCTGCCTGCCTCGGCCCCCCTAAGAAGTGCTGGGATTACAGGCATGAGCCACTGCACCCGGTCAAAAAGTTTTTTTTTTTTTGAGACGGAGTTTCACTCTTGTTGCCCAGGCTGGAGTGCAATGGTGTGATCATCTCGGCTTACCACAACCTCTGCCTCCCAGGTTCAAATGATTCTCCTGCCCCAGACTCTCCAGCAGCTGGGATTACAGGCACGTGCCACCACACCTGGCTAATTTTGTATTTTCAGTAGAGACGGGGTTTCTCCATGTTGGCCAGGCTGGTCTCAAACTCCTAACCTCAGGTGATCTGCCTGCCTTGGCCTCCCAAAGAAGAAAGAAGAAGTGCTGGGATTAGAGGTGTGAGCCACTGTGCCCAGCCAAACGTTTTTTTTTAGTAAATATTTTAGGTTTTGTAGGCCACAGGTCTCTGGGTGTGTGTGATGTAAAAACCATTTAGTTCAAGGGCCATACAAAAACAAGTCTTTGGCCACCTTAGGTTATGGACCCCTGGCCCAAACAATTTCAAATGGGCTCTAACTAGCTGGTTTGAAATTAGTTGAAAAACAGTTTGTTTTATTTATCCAGACTTGTGAAAACAAACTGAAGGGAACTAAAAGCGCCCCTGGTAGTAATTCAGAAGGGCAGGGGAGAAATGGCTCTTCCAGAGGGTCTCCCCTAACCATCTGAAGGTACCTTGACTTTTTGCTTGGTTTTGCCTAAAGCAGCAGCCTGAACCTGGGAATCTGGCCCAGCTGGACAGGGAACATTTTAAATAAAAACAACACTAAGAGACAACAAGGCCAGTTTATTTTACAGTGACTCCTGAAGTAGTTTATGTGGGAAACAAACAAACAGCAGGCAAGCCATTAGAACCCTCTGGGGCTTCGTCCATTCTGCACACATATCTCTGGGCAAAAGGGTTCTCACAAGAGGTCAAGGGAGCATGAATCAAGGTGGGCAGTGGTGGGGAGGGGCAGGCCTTGGGCAGTGTCTCCAGATGATATGAATCCCAATTTCCACAAAATGGCTCAGCAGATTCCACAAACGCTAAGAGAACTTTATTTCAATAAAAACGTCCTCTTTTTCAGTTGACCCTTTCCTCTACCACTAGAAAGCAGCTTTATTGCTAAAAAGCAATCCATTTATTTAGACATTCTCTTCTTAGGCAACTTTAAGTTTTTCCACCGCCGTAACAACACTCGGAATTTGTCACTTTCAGTCTTCTCTTCAAATACTTTTTTCAGGAGAATCCGCATAACTGTCTCTGTTCCTGCTTCTTTATCCTCTCCAATGAGAAGATCCAATGTATCTCCCACTTTGACCTGAAAATTAAAAGAAAATGGAGACTTGGTTACACTTTGGGAAATCTAGGCCAATGCAAACATTACTGCTTTGAGTTTTCACCGCCTGATCATGATGCAGAGGAGGGGAAGGTGAGAAAAGGCTCTGACCTCAGTCACTGTCATCTAACCCCAGTGCCTCAGCATGAAAGGGAGGGAGCCTCAGCCAGGCGCAGTGGCTCATGGCTGTAATCCCATCACGGCTGTAATCCCAGCACTTTGAGAGGCAGAGGCGGACAGATTACTTGAGGTCAGGAGTTTTAAGACCAGCATGGCCAACATGGTGAACCCCATCTCTACTAAAAATAAAAAATTATTAGCTGGGCGTGGTGGCAGGCACCTCTAATCCCAGCTACTCTGGAGGCTGAGGCAGGAGAATTGCTTGAACCCGGGAGGTGGAGATTGCAGTGAGCAATTCTTCTGCCTCAGCCTCTGAAGTAGCTGGGACTACAGGTATGTACCATATCATGCTCAGCTAATTTTTGTATTTTTAGAAAAGATGGGGTTTCACCATGTTGGCCAGGATGGTCTCGATCTCTTGACCTGGTGATCTTCCCGTCTTGGGCTCCCAAAGTGCTGGGATTACAGTCGTGAGCCACTGCACCTGGCCTGCAAGGAAGGTCTTTTAGGCCAACTGTGCCATGGACGGCATGGTAACCTCTGTGACCTGCACATACACCTCCAGAGGAGTTCCTGGAACTAGAAAGCCTGAAGTAACTAGAAAAACACAAAAAGAGAAGAATGACCAACCCTGCAGTGCCTAATTAACTTTGAAACATTCTTCTATTCCTTATTCCTGCCTCACTTGATAAGGCAATTGGACTTTGCAACCAACCTTGGTCAACCTCCTAACTCCAGATCCTAGGATCCCCTCCCAGCTTGCAAAATACCACTTGAAACTGTAACTTCTGTAACTTACCACGGCCTACCCCAAACCTAGAAGACCAACTGCTATCCCACCATCCTCCACTGACTCTCTTTTTGGACTCAGCCTGCCCGCAACCGGGTGATTAAACAACCAGGTTGCTCACACAAAGGCTGTTGGGGGGTCTCTTCATTCACA
>CAUYLG010001255.1:0-15587 GCA_963573385.1 Cacajao melanocephalus | reverse complement strand
ACAATTCATTCATTGCAGCTAATTAAGCCAAAGAAGCCTGGGAATCAAGTTTGAAACCAAGGTTAATAAAGTTCTTTGCCAAGTATTCAGTTTTATTTTTTATTTCATTGACACCGATCTGTACACAGTAAACAAAATTGCTTATAGAAAGCTAATCATGGCTGATAACCTTTGGAATTTGATTAAAGATTTAAAATTTAAAAAAGAAAGACTCAAATGAATACATTCAGAAATGAAAAAGGAGACATTGTAACTGGTAATAGAAATATAAAGGATTATAAAAGATTGCTATGAACAATTATATGCCAAAAAATTGAATACTCTGGAAGAAATGGTTAAATTTCTAGAAAAATACAACTTACCGAGACTGAATCATGAAGAAATAGAAATCCACACAGATCAATACGAGTAAGAAGATTGAATGGGTAATCAAAAAATCTCTCACCTGTCCTCAAGAAAAGCGCGGGACCTGAGAGCTTCATGGCTGAATTCTACCAAACCTTTAAAGGAGAACTAATACCAATTTTTCAAAAATTTTCCAGAAAATTGAAGAGAAAGGAATATTTCCAAATTCTTCTTATAAGGCTGGTGCTATCCCGATACCTAAGCCAGAAAATGACACTAAAAGAAAAGAAAATTACTGGCTAATACTCTTAATGATAAAATCTTCAACAAAATACTAGCCAACTGAATTCAGCAACACATGAAAAGAATCATTCACCATGATCAAGTGGGATTTATCCTTAGGATGCAACAAATGCTTATGGTTCTACAAATGCAAATTAATAAACATGATCTACTACATTAACAGAATAAAAGACAAAAGCTGTGTGATTATCTCAATAGATACAGAAAAAAAGCATTGAACAAAATTCAACATTATTTCATGATTAAAAACTCTCAACAAAATATAGAAGGAATGTACTCAATTAAATCGAGGCAATATATAACAAGCTCAGAGCTCACATTCAATAGTGAAACATTAAGAACTTTTCCTCTGAGATCAGGAAAATAACAAAGATTCTCAGTCTTAAAATTTCTGCTCAACAGAGTACTGGGAGTCCTAGCCAGAGCAATTAGGCAAGTAAAAACTGATAGGCAACCAATTCAGAGAGGAAGACATTTAATTGTCTCTGATTGTGGAGGAAATTATATATGGAAAATTCTGGACTCCACTAAAAAACTGTTAGAATAAATAAAATAATACAAAATTGACATACAAAATCAATACCATTTCTATACACTAATAATGAAGTATCTAAAAAATTTATAATTCTATTTACAAAAGCATCAAAAGTTATAATACTTAGAAGTAAATTTAACCAAAGAGATGAAAGATCTGCTCACTGGAAACTATAAAACACTAATGAAAGAAAGTAAAGAAGATGCAATGAATGAAAAGATACCTTGTGTTCATGGATTGGAAGAATTAATGTTTTTAATTGTTATACTACTCAGAGCAACCTAAAGATTCAATGCAATCCCTATCAAAATTTCAGTGCCATTTTTACATAAATCGAAAAAATAATTCTAAAATCATATGAAACCACAAATGACCCTGTTTAGCTGAAGCAATCTTCACCAGAAAGAACAAAACAGGAAGTGTCACACTATCCGATCTCAAAATCTAATGAAATAACAGATACATGAACCAACGGAACAGATTAGAAATTTCAGAAATAAATCCAATACAATGTTATTAACTATAGTCCTCAAGCTGTTCTTTAGATCTCTAGACATTCATCCTACATGACTGAAACTTTGTACCCTACGAACTACATCTCTATATCCTAACTCCTCTCTGCCTTTGGTAATCACTATTTGATACTTGGTTTCTGTGTATTTGACTTTTTCTTTCTTTTCTTTTTTTTAGATTCCACATATAAGAGAGACCATACAGTATTTTTCTTTCTGTGTCTGGCTTATTACATTCAGCTAGCACATAGTAGTCATTCAACAAATATATGCTGAAGGTCAACTATTAATTCAGAAATGTTAAAAATAAATGGACAGATAAGGAAGGAAGTGCAAGTAAGAATAAAGCTAGGGTCATGATATTAAAAGAAATAAGCCAGACACAGAAAGAAAAATACTGTATGGAATCTCTT
This sequence comes from Cacajao melanocephalus, assembly GCA_963573385.1. Classification (NCBI taxonomy): domain Eukaryota; kingdom Metazoa; phylum Chordata; class Mammalia; order Primates; family Pitheciidae; genus Cacajao; species Cacajao melanocephalus. Next base: position 13,479 of record CAUYLG010001255.1, on the reverse strand, counting down.
ATATATGGAATCTAAAAAAAAGAAAACAAAAGAAGAAGTCAAATACATAGAAACATAGTAATAGAAAATTTAATATGGAAATCTTCCCACAATTAGAATCTCTGAGTCACTTCTGTAGTCATCTAACCAAAACTTCATAAAAATGAAGTATAAAATAGTGATTACCAAAGGCAGAGAGGAGTTAGGATATAGAGATGTAGTTCACAGGGTACAAAGTTTCAGGAAATCTACTTTTGTACTCATTAAGATTGTTGGCAGAATTCATTTTTCTGAGGTTGTGACACTAAGCTCCCTGTTTCCTTGCTACCTGTTGGTACCTATTGGCTATATGTTACTCAACTCCTAGATGCATCTCTCCATTCCTTGCATATGCCTTCCTCCATTACCAAAGCCACAACAACTTGAATCCTTATGCTTTGCATCTTTTCAACTTATTGTTCTGCTGCTAAGCCAGAGAAAATAGCTTTTAAAGGGCTTATCTAGTTTGGTCATATCTACCTAGATAAACTTCGGGTCAATTGACTTAAGACTTTATCTTATTTTATTATTACTTTTTTTTGAGATAGAGACTCACTCTGTCACCCAGGCTCTAGTGCAGTGGCACAATCTCAGCTCACTGCAGCCTCCATCTCCCGGGTTCAAGCAATTCTCCTTCCTCAGCCTCCCGAGTAGCTGGGATTGCAGGCACCCGCCACCACATGAGGCTAATTTTTGTATTTTTAGTAGAGACGGGGTTTTGCCATGTTGGCCAGGCTGGTCTCAAACTCCTGACCTCAGGTGATCCATCCGCCTTGGTCTCCCAAAGTGCTGAGATTACAAGTGTGAGCCACCATGCCTGGCCTGGGACTTTAATTATATCTGTAAAAGTCCTTCATAGTAGTGCCTGGATTAGTGTTTGATTGAATAATCATGGCATGGACATCTTGGGGGAGGCATGTTAATTATGCCTACCCAGTCTTCCCTCTGTCCTCCAAACATTCACATATGCAGAAAATGAAAAATACAAATCACTCTGCCCAAGGTCCCCGGAATTCTTATCCTACTACAACAACATTAGCTCAAAGTTCAAAATCTCATCGAAATCCCTGAAGCTCGAATGTCTCAGATCTCATCAGTTAGATCATCAAAATCAGATATGGCTGAGGCTCTAGGCGTAGCTCATTAAATACAACTTCTGGGGCACAGATCTTCCCCTTTGGACTTAGGAAACTAAAGGTCTCAATACTCCTAACTTACAATGGCAGGACATGTATAAGATAAGTCATATTATTATTAAAAAAAAATTGAAGTTAAAAAGAACAACTGGGCTTCAGGAAGGGAAACAAGGAGGAAATGTTAATGAGGCCCAATGATCCAGCCACCAGGAAAACATAAGGTGCATTAACTCGAGGTTTTGATACAGTGGAAGGGATAAAATACCACTACATAATAGTCATAGGCCATCATATGCACAAAGAAAGAATCTAGACCAACAAATACAATAAAAAGTGCTATTCTGGATCCAATTTATTACTAGCATCTTGGGCACTGTGGTAGACACAAAGCAGGTATCATTGAAGGAGAGATTCGCCGGGAAGAAGTACATGGGTGTGTGGAGCTCAGCACTAGAGTTTATGACTAAGATGGTGAACAAGCTCCCAGTTATGGTAATCAGATACATCCACAAGAACAGAATGAAGGAAAGCCTTTGATACTATAACTATTTCAAGAGACTTGAGTAAATAAATTCCAAGGGAACAGTCACATTTCCTTTACCGATCGCATCTGAACAATATGAAAACTAGAATTCTTAAAATTGAATAACAGAAAATCCATAAGCAGTTTGTTTTCACTTTACTCAATAATCTTACTCAATAATACTTAAAAAGGACTAATATTTCAATTATAGCCATACATTCTAGAAAACTACCTGTTCTTAACTCACAGCATTCACATTATGCCATTCTTATGGGCACACACCTTATTTTGCATTGTATTTCAATTAGTCATATATATGTCTTACCTTAGTTTTTGTTTTAGACCGATCATCTACTTAAAGACATGAATGATATTTTACTTCTCTCTGTATTCCCTACAAGTGCCTGTATGCCTAATAGTATACAGAATGGAGTAGGAATATGGTAAACATCTCTGAATAAATCTGCAACATTGTCATGAAATAAAAAATAAATATTCTCACTACAAAAATTGACAAGTATGTGAGATAATGAACTTGTCAATTAGCTCGATTTAAAAATTCCACAAGGTATCCATATATAAAAACATCATTTTGTGCCCTCATGAACATATATGCTTTTTATTTGTTAATTAAAAACTGGATTGTATGATGCTGTTTGGTGGTGTCTTCTTCTATGTATATGATAATTAGATCCCATTTGATGATTGTATTATTCAATTTTTCTATACTTTTGATGATTTTCTGTCTAATAGTTCTATCAAATTATGAGAGTAAGTTATTGAAGTCTCCAACTATAATTGTAGATTTTTCCAATTTCTCATTTCAGTTGTCAGCTTTTGTTTCACATATTGTATAGCTCTTGTTTGGTGCAAACACATTTAGGATTGCTATGTCCTCTTGGTGGATTAACCCTTTAATAATTAAAGAATGTTTACCTTTTCTCTGGTAATTTTCTGAGGCTTGAAGTCTTTTGAAGTCTACTTTATGTGAGATTAACATAGGTACCTGCGGGGTTTTTTAAATTAATATTTGTATACATATTTTTTTCATTTGTTCTTTGGATACAAGGTCTTGCTCTGTTGCCCAGGCTGGAGTGCAGTGGTGCGATCTCAGCTTACTGCAGCCTTGAACTCCTCTGCTCAAGTGATCTTCCCACCTCAGCCTTCCAAGTAGCTGGGACTATAGGCATGCATCACCACACCTAGCTAATTATTTATTTATTTCGTAGAAGTGAGCTCACCTTATGTTGCCTAGGCTGTTCTGGAACTCCTGAGCTCAAGAGATCCACCCACCTCAGCCTCCCAGAGTGCTGGCATTACAGGTGTGAGCCACCATGCCTGGCTTTTCTCATGCTTTTATTACCAATCTACCTCTTTGGCATTTGATATTAAAAGCGATTTTTTTGTAGATAGCATATCATTGGATTATGGTTTTCAATCCATACTGAATACTGGAATATTTTGTCCGTTTACATTAATGTAATTATTGATATGCTATAGCTTAAGTCTGACATTTCATTATTTGTTTTCTATTTGCATTCCGTTTTTGTTTCCATTTTATTTTTTCTCCCTTTCTATAGACTTTGTCTAAACTTTATATAATTTTATTTTGATTCATCTAGTGTTTTTGAATGTATCTCTTTGTATGGTTTTACTGATACTACATTTCATATAGATAACTTATAGGATACATTTTATCAGTTCAAGTGAAGTGTAGAAATCTTACCACCCAATTACATTTCCTAACCCTCACAGTTTATAAAATAAGCATCTTAATATTTCTTCTACACACATTTAGAACCACATCACACAGCACTGAAATTTTTACTTTATCAAACATAATTTAGAAAGCTCAAGAAGTCTATTATTTGCTTACTATGATCTTTTTTCCTTCCTTTCTTTCGAAATTCCTTCTTTCATTATTTTTTTCCATGAAAACTTCTCTTGACCATTCTTTTTAGGTACCTTGGCTGAATAACAATTTTCTTAGTGTTCCATTATGATAATTTCTTCATTCCTGAAAAATAATTTTTGTAGAATATAGGATTCTAGTTTCACAGGATTTTTTTCTTTCAGCATTTGAAAAATGGTGTGCCACTTCTTTCTGTCTTCCATACAGCTGGCATTTCCTTTGAGAGCTCTGTGTGTGTGTGTGTGTGTGTGTGTGTGTGTGTGTGTGTGTGTATGTGTGTGTGTGTATGTGATTTTTGTTTACAGTTTTGTTTATGTGGTGAATCATATTTATTGATTTGCATATGCTAAACCAACCTTGATTCCCATGGATAAAACCTACTTAATCGTGGTGGATTAGTTTTTTGATACATTGCTGAATTTAGTTTGCTAATATTTTGTTGAGTATTTCTGAATGTACGTTCTTCACAGATATTGGCCTGAAGTTTTCTTTTTTTGTTGTATCCCCACCATGTTTTGGTATGAGATGATGCTGGCCTCCTAAAACGAGTTAGGAAGGAATATTTCCTCCTCAATTTTTTGAAACAGTTTCACTAGGAATGGTTCTCATTCTTCTTGGTACATCTGGTAGAATTTGACTGGGAATTCACCTAGTCCTGGGCTTTTTTTAGTTGTGGTGTTTTATTACAGCTTCAATTGCAGAACTCATTGCTGGTCTGTTCAAAGATTCCATCTCTTTCTGGTTCAATCTTGAGAGTTTGTATGTTTCCAGGAATTTATTCACTTCCTCTAGGTTTTCTAGCTTGTTTATAATAGTGTCTGAGGGTTTTTTGCATTTCTGTGTGGTCATTGGTAATGTCCCCTTTGTCATTTCTCATTATGTTTATTTGAATCTTCTCTCTCTTCTTTTTATTAGTCCAGCTAGTGGTCTATCTATCTTATTAACTTGACAAATAAGCTACTGGATTCATTAATCTTTTGTATTAGTTTTTGCATCTCAATTTCCTTCAGTTTATCTTGGATTTTGGTTATTTCTTGTCTTCTGCTAGCTTTGTAGTTGATTTGCTTTTGTGTCTCTAGTTCCCTTCATTGTCATGTGAGGTAGTTGAGATCTTTCTAACTTTCTAACATGCATGATTAGTGCTATAAACTTCCTTGTTAACTCTGCTTTGCCTATGTCCCAGAGATTATAATATGTTGTATCTTTTTCTTGTTTCAAAGAATTTCTTGATTTCTGGCTTAATATTGTTATTTACTCAGAAGTCATTCAGGAGTAAGTTGTTTAATTTCCATCTCGTTGTATGCTTTTGAGTGATTTTCTTAGCACTTATTTCTATTTTTATTGTGCTGTCGTCCAAGTGTGTAATTGATATGAATTCAGTTTTTTTGTTTGTTTGTTTGTGGAGGATTGTTTTATGCCTGTATTAGTCCATTTTCACACTGCTATAAAGACCTACCTGAGACTGGGTAATTTATGAAGAAAGGAGGTTTAATTGGCTCACAGTTCCACAGGAGACATGGCTGGGGAGGCCTCAGGAAACTTATCATTATGACAGAAGGTGAAGGGGAAGTAAGCATGTCTTCTCATGGCCAGGAGGAGACAGAGAGCAGAAGTGGAAGTGTTACACACTGTAAACCACCAGATCCCATGAGAACTCATTCACTATCTTGAGAACACCAAGGGGAAAGTTCACCTCCGTGATCCAATCACCTCCCACCAGGACCTTCCTTCAACGTTGAGGATCACAGCTTGACATGAGATTTGGGTGGGAGCACAAAGCCAAACCATATTAGTGCCCAATTATGTAGTTGATTTTAGAGTATGTGCCATGTATAGATAAGAATAATCTGTATTCTGTTGTTTTTGGATGAAAAGTTCTGTAGACATCTACTAGGTCCATTTGGTCAAGTGTGGAGTTAAATCCCAAATATCTAGTATTTTTCTGCCTCGATGATCTAATATTGTCAGTGGGGTGTTAAGGTCTTCCACTATTATTATGTAGTTATCTAAATCTGTTTGTACGTCTCTAAGAACTTGCTTTATGAATCTGGATGCTCCTGTATTGGGTGCATATATATTTAGGATAATCAGGGCTTCTTGTTGAATAGAGTCCTTTATCATTATGTAATGCTTTTCTTTGTCTTTTTTGATCTTTGTTAGTTTATAGTCTGTTTTGTCTGAAATTAGAATAGCAACACCTTTTTCTGTTTGCTTGGTAGATTTTTCTCCATCTCTTTACTTTGAGCCTATAGGTGTCATTGCATTTGAGATGGGTCTCGAAGACAACATATTGGATTTTTGCTCCTTTATCAAACTTTTCACTCTGTGCCTGTTAATTAGGGCATTTAGTCTGTTTACATTCAAGGTTAGTATTGATCTGTGTGGATTTAATCCTGTCATCGTGATGTTAGCTGGTTACTATGCAGTTTTGTTTGTGTGGTTGCTTTATAGTGTCACTAGTCTATGTACTTCAGTGTGTTTTGGTAGTGGCTGGTAACAACAGAATTTCCATTACATATTTACCACTCTCTTCAAAACTTCTTGTAGGGCAGGTCTCATGGTAATGAATTTCCTTAGCATTTGCTTGTCTAAAAAGGATCTTATTTCTTCTTTGCCTTTAAAACTTAGTTTGGCCAGATATGAAATTCTTGGTTGAAAATTCTTTTATTGAAGAATGCTGAATATAGGCCTCCTATCTCTTCTGGCTTATAGAGTTTCTGCTGACAGGTCTACTATTTGCCTGACAGGGTTCCCTTTGTAGGTGACCTGCCCTTTCTCTCTAGCTACCTTTAACACTTTTTTCTTTCATTTCAACCTTGGAGAATCTGATGACTATGTGTCTTTGGGATGGTCTTCTTGTCTAGTATTTCACGTGGGTTGTCTGCATTTCCTGAATTTGAATGTTGGCCTCTCTAGCAAGGTTGAGGAAATTTTCATGGATGATATCCTGAAATATAATTTCCAAGTTGCTTGCTTTTTCTCCTTCTCTTTCAGGCATGTCTATAAGTTGTAGATAAGGTATCTTTATATAATCCCATATTTCTCAGAGGTTTTGCTCATTCTTCATTGTTTTTTCTTTATTTTTCTCTGACTGAGTCATTTTAGAGAACCAGTCTTCAAGCTCTGAGATTCTTTCCCCAGTTTGGTCAATTCTGCTGTTTTAATACTTGTGATTGCATTATGAAATTTTTATAGTGCTTTTTTCAGCTCTATTCTATAGGTTTGTTTTATTCTTACAATGGCCATTTTATCTATTATCTCCTATATCATTTTGTTATAATCCTTAGATTTTGTGGTTTGGGTTTTGACTTTCACCTATATGGTGATGATCTTTGTTCCTATCCATATTCTGAATTCTAATTCTGTCATTTCAGCCATCTCAGTTTTGTTAAGAACCATTTTTGGGTAACTAGTTTGGTCATTTGGAGGTAAGAAGAGAATCTGGCTTTTTGAGTTGCCAGAGTTCTTGCACTGAATCTTTCTCATCTTTTGGGCTGACGTTCCTTCAATCTTTATAGTTGTTGTCATTTGGTTTTTTTTTCTTGTATCTCTGATGTTCTTGGGGGTTTGCTTGTGGTATAAGGTGGCTTCGATCAACTGGCTTTCTTTCTGGAACAGTTTTGAAGGTCAAGGCTCATATATGAACTTCTGGACTGCATGCTTTAATTCTGGGGGCTTGGCATTGAGTGCCTGGCTTTGTTTTCTGGCTCCTCAAGGTTAGGAACCTGCTGTGCTGAAGGGACTGATGTGTTCCCAAACTGCTGGTCACAACATTCTGATGAGAGGTGCCAGTCAAAGTACTTCATGGGGTGGTGGCTATGTGATGCATCGTCTTTCACATGTGTCAGCAGCAGTGGCAACGAGGTGGTGTGCATGCTCATCAGCTGTGGCAGGGAGCCAGCCTCCACACAGGTGTTCACAGTGGCAGTGATGGCAGCATTATGCAGGGAACAGGGGTCCCTGCCAGCACCACTCCATGCATTTGTGCTGGTGGGTGTGTGACAGTGTACCTCCTCTGTGGATGTGTTCATGTGGGTGGCAGTGACTACTAAGTGGGGGTGGACCCACTGGTCTCCTTGCATAGTTTCATGCTGGTAGCAGTGCCAACATGGAGGCAGGGTGCTGGTAAGTGCCTGGCTGGTGGTCTCTGTGCCCATGAATGCTCTGATGGCAATGATGGCATGGTGGGTGCAGTGGGGTGCACTCACGCCAACAGCAGTGACACAGTGGGGTGCATATGCATTTGTACTCTGGTAGGAAAGGGGAATCAAGTTCTGCCCATGCACATGCACACCAGCAAAGTGATTTGAGGGTTGGACATGGGAAAGGGCATGCAGGGAAAGCAGCACAGGATAGGCTGCATTGGAGGGAGAGCACAAGTGGGCTAGGTATTATCCGTGGAGGCTGCTCTGCTGGAGCTCTCCACCTGTCACGCATTGTCTGCCAGTGCAGAAGCTATGATTTGGGCCCACAGGAAACACCCTGCCTAGGCATCTGAGGTTGCAATGCAAGCAGGTGTGGCTGGGCTGGGGTCCCAAGAGAGGTAAGCAGACAGAGGGGTGCTCAGATCAGATTGTTCCTGTCTCATGGCCAGTTTGCCCTGTTCTGTTCAGGTCCAACAATTCCCCTAGGGTTAACGTCTCCTGGGGAACGTGGTGAACATTGGGGAATGGGTGTCTCTGACCATGCTATATACAGATGCTCCCACACCAAATGCTCTGGGCTCCACAGAAGTGATAGTTCTGCACCTATCACTTCTCTAAGCAGCTATCCCTGCCAGATCTAATATTCACAGGGGTCATGGGATCTCCTGCTGCCAGTACCCAAGAGGACTGTAGCAAGAGAGGGTTGCTCCTTGCCTGCTCAACTCACTCCTTCCCCAGGAGTTTTGGGGGACCAGGAATGAATCCTGGTACATGGTAGCAGGTTTCCCACCTTCTTCTCACTTCAGCTCTGCATCTGTGTCTTCCCTCTACTCACTTTCAATGCCTCCCCTCTGAAGATCTGTTAGGAGCGTGCCAGTCTTCCTGATGTCCCAGTCCCTCTGTGTCAGATGTTCCTTCTGGCTGTTTCTAATCAGCTATCTTGCCTCCTTCCAGTGATTTTATTTTCTGTCCTCCCCATCCCACTCTTAAAAACATTCATTGAGTTTTTGATTTTCACTGTTGTATTTTTAAGTTCTTCAAATTACTTATTTGAGGAGACATTCTATTTCATTGTTGACACTTTCTATTTTTCATTTGTTCCAAGTGTGTTCATAATTGCTCACTGAAGCATTTTTATAATGGCTGCTTTAAAATCTTTGCCAGATAATTCTAACATTTCCATCATGTTGGTGTTGGTATCTACTTATTGTCTTTTTCCATTCAGGTTAATATATTCCTGGTTCCTGGTCTGAAAGTGTTTTTTGATTGACACCTGACATTTGGAAGTTTATGTTCTAAGGTTCTAGAGCTTATTCAAACATTTTATTTTAACTGGATTTCTTTGTTATCAGTCTATTAGTGCATGATGGGGTTACTCGTTACTACCAGGCGAGGGTAGAAGTCCAAGTTTCCTACTTAGAATTCATTGACATTTAGTGAGGGGCTCTTCATTACTGGTGGATAAGGTTGTAGGTTCCAGCTTCTCCCTCAGACTCCACTGCTATCTCAGTTTCAGGGAGTAGTAGGAGTCCTTCATTTCTACTCACTCTCTGACTTCACCTAGACCACCAAAGGGGTGGGTGGTCTCACGACTCCCTGGTGGGTGTGATAGTCCCAGTGTTCCATTAAATATCTTGCAGTACAATAAAAGTAGGGAGGGAGAGGGATACTTTAATATTGCCAAGTGGAAGTTGAAAATCAGATTCCTTATGTGGTCTTTAGTGACACCAAGATGGTGGAGGAGTTTGTTATCCTATAGGGATGAAAGTCCTGAATCTCTACTGTAACTTGTCTGACATTACCTTGGTTGTGGGGAGAGGAGTCTGAGGATCTGTTTCAGCCTTAGGAGAATTGAAGTCTTAGCTTGTATCCTGCCTTTGTCAGTGCAAATGGGCTTGGGGTCAGTCATTTTTATGATGTGTGGCTTAAGAAGAATAATTATTGTCTAAAAGTTTTTGGTATGTTATATTGCCTCTTTCCAGGTCCCTTGGCTAAAGTAAGCAAGCTTTTTTGGAACTCTTTTGTGTGGATAGGTTGGCTTTTCTGAGTTGCCCCCTTTTCCAGTACTCAATCTGGGATATCTCAGACAAAACAAAAACTTATGAAACTCATCATCGTATTGTTCCCCAGGACCTGAGTCTGTAGCCAGTATTCATACTCTTTACTTTTCAAGGCCTTCTTATGTTTGCTTTGTACATAGTATCTGGGGTTTTAGTTTCATTTAGCATGAAGATTAAGACATCTTGTATCTATATTATCTTCCCAGGAGCAGAATTCTCATAATTTTTATACTTGAAAAGCTTTGGGAAAAAAATGCTTAATGGAGACATCTGCCGGAAATGTCATAAAACACAAAACTGTTAAGCGTTTAAACTTAAGATTTGTTATTTTCATAACATTATCTATTTTGACTATGGTCAACTTAATGTTTTCACTCATATTCTCCGCATGAGGAAGATAGGACTTCTACCTCTTTTATAAGACAAGCTTGCAGAAACAACTGAGAATAAGGCAACTTCTTAATCCCATACATGAAGTTGGCCTTCCCCATAGCAGGGCCCTCATTACCACTATAAATACCTCAAGTCATTCTTGCACAGATTGGGATCCTCATTTTTGACCCTCACACAAAACATCAGATTAAGACCAGACCTCACCTCCTCAATGCTCTCTTGCTTACTTCAACAGTCTCAAGACCTAGCTGCTGAACTTGTGGCTTATGCACTAAGCATTGGGTGATATATACAACAATTGAGGTAGAAACTAGATGAAAATGCAATGTTTCTACACAGAAAAGTAAGAAATACTGAATGACTTCTGGGAAGATACCAAGGAGAAGATAAAAGCTGTTGAGTTTAGAGGAAGTTTAGTGAAACAGTGGCTAGAAAGGAAATATCTGGTGGCTGAAAACTTAAAAAAAAAAATAAGTACATGGTATGAAAAATCATATTAAGTTTTGATATATTTTCCTTACTTGAAAGCTGGATAAGATTTAATGGAATATACAACTTGAAAATATCAATGCCTGATTCCTCTGAAAATGGCAGAAAGGAGAATTCAAAAACATTATCCATTCACTAAATAAAACATTAGTCTGACAAAAAAAAATCTGTCAGAACTAACTTTTTCAGAATGCTGGAATCTAATTTTAAAAACTTACAACAACCAGGAAGTTATTAAACCTTAGTAAGGGAATACTGTGGCATTTTAATTTATCCACCTACCATTCCCCACCTCCCATGCCAGTGGTGGCTCTGGAGATGGTGGCTTGTGTTCCTGATGCAGCTTGCTGATGTCAGAGAAAGCAATATAGACTTTGTTCTCAAAGTATTGTGGTTTCGTATTTTGACCTGTCTGGTGGCTTCCTGGGGGCTAAGCTAAAAGGCTTGCCTTTTCTTCACCAACCATAAAATGTTCTCAGCGCTGAAGTGGCCTCTAGGGCAATATTTGTTGAAAACATTTAAATGCAAATACAATAGCTGCAACTGTTTGAGTCAAGGAATAACAGGGGTGTGGGTAAGCTGCTAACAGACTGAAAAGCTTAGGAGGAAAAAGTCTCGGAAAAGAGATATAAGAGGAAATAAGTACGTAGAAAAGTTCACACAAATACCAGGAAATCTAGAAGTCTGTGGACATGTTCAGGAAATGACACATGTTCAGAAAATATCTGAGAAGACCCAAAGCTTTTATATTTGGCTGACCTTTGTCCTCCACACATGCAGAAGTGAAGATAATGCAGAATGTTTTAGCCCAGTCATGTTGCTAAAAAGAATACCTGAGGCTTGGCTGGGTAATTTACAAAGAAAAGAGGTTTATTTGGCTAATTTTTCTTCAGGCTGTAAGAAGCATGGCACCAGAATCTGTTTCTGGTGATGGCTTCTGGAAGTTTCAACTCATGGTAAAAGGTGAATCATAGCCACATGTACAGAAATCACATGGCAAAATAGGAAGCAAAGGAGAGGGGGAGGGAGGTTTCAGGCTCTTTTTAACAACCAGCATTTGTAGGAACTAACAGACCAAGAACTCACTCCAGGAACTCAGTCATTAGTGTGAGGACAGTGCCAAAAAATTCATAAGGGATCCACCTCATGACCCAAACACTTCCCATTAAGCCCCACCTCCAACATTGGGTACCAAATTTCAACATGAAATTTGGAGGGTCAAATATCCAAACTATGCCACAGAATTAAACATAATTAAACATGAAAGAACACTACTACACAGAGCCAGTCAGCAAAGACCAAGAGAGCATGTTTTATGTTGTTGTTCAAGGCACTTAAGAAAATCTCTGTGAAATCATTAACTGACCTCTAAGCTAAGGCAACATAGACTTTAATGATCACACATGACAAAAAATACAGACTTTACAAAACTAATTTTAAAAAGTTACTACATAAGCAAACAATAATCCACAAAAACAACAACATACTCTGGAGGGGTAAAATCTTATTTTGAGTTATCGCATAATAATATTTAAAAGTCTACTTTTAAATAACAACATAAATAACAAGTTAGGCAAAGAGCAAGAAAGTATGACTCATGCATAAGGAAAAGGTATGAACAGAAAATATCGTTGAGGAAGCTGAGACATTGCACTTAGAAGACAAAGAGTTTAAAACAACTGTCTTAAATATGCTTAAAGAGCTAAAGAAAAGCATGAAAAATAGTGAAAATAAGGAGAACAATGTTTTAGCATATGGAGAATATTAACAAAGAAATAGAAATTATAAAAAGGAACCAAATTAAAATTGAGGAGCCAAAAGTACAATAAGTGAAAAAAATTACTGAACAGATCCCAAAGCAGATTTGAGCAGTATAGAAACAATTAACAAATTTAATGATAGGTCGATTGAAATGATCAAGTCTAAGGAGCAGAAAGAAGAAAAAATAATAAAGAAAAATGATAGAGCATAACAAAACTGTGGGAAACCATTAAGCATATAAGCATACACATAATGGGAGTTTCAGAAGGAGAGAAAAGAAATGGCCAGAGAAAATATAGAATCTCATTCTCTCTCCCTCTTTCTCTTCCTCTTTCTTTCTCTCTTACATTCTTTTTATTCTTTCTTTCACTCTCACTTTCTTTCCTCTCTTTTTCTTTCTTTCAAACATAAAAATAAAAATAAAAATAAAAATAAAAATAAAAATAAAAAAAGATAATGGCCCAATCCTTTACTAATTTGATGAAAGGCATGAATCAACACATCCAATAAGCTCAACAAAATGCAAGTAGATAACCTCAAAAAGACCCATACTGAAACACATTATAATCAACCTGTCAAAAGTCAGAGACAAAGAGAGAATCTTGAAGGCAGCAAGAGAGAAGCAAGTCATTGTGTACAAACAGTTCTAAACATAAACAGCCAATTTTTTAAATTGTACTTTAGGTTCTGGGGTACATGTGCAGATCATGCAGGATTGTTGCATAGGTACACACATGGCAATGTGGTTTGCTGCCTCCATTCCCCATCACCTACATCTTCTCCCCATGTTATCCTTCCCTGACCTCCCCACCCTCTGGCTGTCCCTCCTTTGCCCCCCCACAACAGACCCTAGTGTGTGATGCTGCCCTCCCTGTATCCCTGTGTACTCATTGTTCAACATTTGCCTATGAGTGAGAACATGTGGTGTTTGATTTTCTGTTCTTGTGTCAGTTTGCTGAGAATGATGGTTTCCAGATTCATTATATATTTCTTTTTACTCTCTTAGTGGGGTCTTTGGAAGAGAAGTTTTAAATTTGAATAA
>CAUYLG010001253.1:0-17324 GCA_963573385.1 Cacajao melanocephalus | reverse complement strand
TGTAAATTAGTTCAACCATTGTGGAAGACAGTGTGGCGATTCCTCAAGGACCTAGAAATCGAAATTCCATTGGACACAGCAATCCCATTACTGGGTATATATCCAAAGGAGTATAAATCATTCTACTATAAGGACACATGCACACGAATGTACATTGCAGCACAGTTTACAATAGCAAAGACCTGGAACCAACCCAAATGCCCATCGATGATAGACTGGACAGGGAAAATGTGGCACATATACACCATGGAATATTATGCAGCCATCAAAACCGATGAGTTCATGTCCTTTGTAGGGACATGGATGAACCTGGAAACCATCATTCTCAGCAAACTGACACATGAACAGAAAATCAAACACATGTTCTTACTCATAGATGGGTGTTAAACAATGAGAACACATGGACACAGGGAGGGGAGTATCACACACTGGGGTCTGGGGGGGGGCAAGGGAGGGACAACGGGGAGGTGGGGAGGTTGGGGAGGAATAACATGGGGAGAAATGCCAGATGTAGGTGATGGGGGAATGGAGGCAGCAAACCACATTGCCATGTTTGTACCTATGCAACAATGCTGCATGATCTGCACATGTACCCCAGAACCTAAAGTACAATAAAAAAAAAAAAACCATTATATTTATCATAGCATATAAAAGAATAAAATACTTAGAAATAAATTTAAGCAAGGATATAAAAGACTTGTACACTAAAACCAATAAAATGGTGCTGAAATAAATTAAAGACACAAATAAATTGAAAGATATAAAGTACTTATGGATTGAAATACTTAATATTATTATGATGTCCATAACATTCAAAGTGATCTTTAGTTTCAATTCAATCTCAATATCTCAATGTAATTTTTTTGTCAAAATTAAAAGATTCAATCTTAAAAGTAACATGAAATATCAAGAAACTCCAAATATCCAAAACAATATTGAAAAGAGAATAATGAAATTGGAGCCCTTCAATCTCAACCAAAATCCAAATGTTGTTTTTTATTAAACTTAAAATTAACATGGAATATCAAGAAACTCCAAATATCCAGAAGAATTTTGAAAAGGGAATAACAAATTTGGAACCCAAATACTTCCAGATTCCAAATCATATTGTAAAGCTACAGTAATTAAAACTGTGGTACTGGCATAAAGAAATATAAATATTCCATCGGATTTAGAATAAAGATCCCAGAAATAAATCCACACATTTGTGGTCCATTGATCTTCAGCAATGGTGCCAAGGCTACTCAATGGAGAAATAACAGTTTCTTTAACAAGTGATGTTAGAAAAGCTGAGTAACATGTGTAAAAGAATAAAATAGGACTCATATTAATTTTATATGAATATGAATTCAAAATAGATTAAAATCTTAAATGTAAGACTTAAGATTGTGCCGCTCCTTGAATACAGCATAAGTGGAAACCTCTATGATATTGGATTTGGCAATTATTTCTTGGATATGATACCAAAAGCCGAGGCAACAAAAGCAAAACAGACAAATGGGACTACATTAAACTTAGAAGCCCTTGTCAATCAAGGGACTCAATTAGCAGAGTAAAAACTTATGAAATGGGAGAAAATATTTGCAAATCATATATCTGATAAAGAGTGAATATATAGTATATATAAAGAACTCCTGCAATTTAACAACAAAATAGTAGCCAGATTTTAAAATGGGCAAAGGACTTGAATAGACTTTTCTCCAGAAATGATATATGAACCGCCAACAAGAAAAGATGCTCAACATCACTAATTGTGAGAGAAATATAAATCAAAACCACCAAGATGTATCACCTCATACCCTTTAGAATTACTACTGTTAAAAAAAAAAAGTAGAAAATGGCGTGTTGGCAATGATGTCAAATAACTGCAACCCTTTTGTAGTGTTGGTGGAATAGTGCTACCACTGTGGTAGCACTGTGGAAAATGTTGCAAACACCATAGAAAAATAAGTAAGAACGTTTTTTGAAAAAATTAAAAATAAAATTAACATATGATCCAGAAATCTCACTTCTGGGTATGTAACACAAAGAATTGAAAGAAGAGTCTCAAGTAGATATTTGTATACCGACATTCTAAATAATACTACTCACAATTGCAGAGATGTAAGCAACACAAATGTCCGGTCTTGTTATCCAAGAATTGATAAACAAAATGTTGTGTTACATAAGATGGAGGGTTATTCAACTTTAAAAATGTAGCAAGGTTGTCACATGCTACAACATGAATAGATCTTGAGAACATTATGTTAAGTGGAATAATCAAGTTACAAAAGACAATTACTACATTGTTGCACTAATATTGATGTATCTAATGTAGTCAAATTCATAGAAACCAAGTGGAATTGTGGTTACTAAGGGCTGAGGGAATAGGCAAAAGGAGAGTTGTTTAATGTGTATGGAATTTTAGATTTACAATCTAACTTCTTGAGCTCTGTTTCACAACAATGAGAATATATATAACACAACTGAAGTACAGACTTAAAGTGGATAAGAAGGTAAATTTTATGCTACATTTTTACCACCTAAAGCACCTAAATAAAATGGTGAAATAATATTCTAGCTTTGTGATCTTTGTCCAGCAGAAGACAGATGGCATTCAAAAATAGAATTTGAAAGAAATTAAGATAAAGGTTATTTATAACTGTGTGGACAAAGTTAAAATATGTGTTCACCACAAAATGTTGTTGAAGTCCCTGGGTTAACAATAGAAAACCTTCATTATGTCTGGCTTGAAAGGGTAAGATAAGGACATAATCACTAGAATCCTGCAGGGGTTATGGAGAGAGCCATCTGAGAGGAGCTGTGGCATTCAGTAGAGGAACACTGTCAGTACCAGACTACACCCAGAATGAAGGAAATAATTGAATAAAGACTTTGATGTCTTACTCCTCCAGCCTTTAATCTCTATCTAGTGCCTCTTATAAGCCAAACCTAATCTGAACCTTAGAGTAAGAGTCCTAGGTTATGCAGTTCACAGAGACCAGCCTTTGCAGTCACGGGGCGAGGTGGAGAAGGGTGAAGTGGGAACCTGGAGGGGAAAGTAGAATATTCAGCACAATCCAAACCTCTTTCTTCCTCTGTAAATGGGAATTAATGCAATGCCTGACTCAATTACGAGGTTGCTTTAAAGATTAAATGAGAAAACCCATGTGAAGCTGATATGGTTTGGCTTTGTGTCCCTGCAGAAATCTCACGTTGAACTGTGATCCTGAGTGTTGGAGGTGGAAACTGGTGGGAGGTGATTGGATTATGGGTGGTGTCTAATGGTTTAGCACCATCTCCCTAGTGCTGTCTCATGATAGAGTACTCAGGAGACCTGGTTGTTTGAAAGTGTGTAGCACTTCCTCTTTCACTCTCTCTCTCTCTTCTACTCTGCCATAGTGAGACTTTCTTGCTTCCCCTTTGCCGTCCACCATGATTATAAGTTTCCTGATGCCTCCAAGCCATACCTCCTGTAAAGTCTGCTGAACTATGAGTCAGTTAAATCCCTTTTCTTCATAAATAACCCTACTCTTCATAAATTACCATAAATTTATAGCAATGTAAGAAGAGACTAATACAGAATCATTTAGCACAGTGCCTGGCATGTACCAATAATGGTCAAGAACTGTCACAGAAATAACTGTCACTTGTATAGCCAAGCCTCTACTATTCTAGCCATTAATGTTTATAAAACAAAATAAATTTCTCACACTTTTGAACTTCTGTTCTTTCCCAAATGTACAAGACTGGTCCAAGCAGCAGAAAAACAACAGATCATAAATAGTCCACTATGTCCAAATCAGTGTGTTATCAGAATAACGCCTTACATTTGAAATATTTTCTGGATAGCAGAGAACTTTCAGCTTTTAAATAAAATATTTTAACATCTTTTCCTGAAATTCATTGTAATTTCTGCACCCTCTATTTTCTATTCTCTCAGTTCTTTTTGGAGACCATCCAGAGCCCTCAACATTAGTCTGGGGCATTTTGAGGGAAGATGTTAGATGGAGGCACTAGTGACAGTTTGATTTGTAAGAAGATCAGGGGATAAAAGATAGTTCTCAGCCTTAGGTAGTGAATTAAAAAATGCCTGACCTCATCGCTACCCACAAATCAAAGAAGAAATAACTTACAAACCCCTGCCAAGCACATATAAATTTATCATTTGGTTAGGAATACAATCATAATTTGTAAAGAATTTCTCTAGAATTCATTTACCATTCACTTTGTATTACTATTGACTATTCTAAATGTAGATGCTAAAAATATTTTTTTGAGGGAAGTCTGCAATCTTCATATCATGTGCTTCAAAATAACATTTCAAGCCTAAAGTTGAATCCATGGAATTGAGTAGCAATAGATTGCATTTTTTTCCCACTGCCTTTGACATTATGTGTGCCATCTCATCTCTTACATATGAAGTAGGTATTTCTGTCAGCTGAACATTTAAATTCAACCAGTTGCCTTTATTCAGCAGTGGGGAGTAAGGCACTCCTTGTTACTGCAATTTTTTTCTAACCATATGTTTTACAGATTCTCAATATAATTAACTTCACTACAGGCCTAGAGATTGAACTAATTAAAGATAGAAAACTGAGAACGTAAATAGACTAAATAGATTATGAAAAAGGGAACTCTTGAACATGATGTGCTCATGAGAACTTAAGAAAAAGAAAATGATGAATGAAACTTTTTCCATAAAACATAGCTTTAATTCACATCAAGGGAAATATCAGGAACTTCAGGGGAGTAATATTATATAAAGAGAAGTGTCAGTTCCTTGAAGCATGACATTAGGTGTCAGTCTTACTCAGTGCTGAAGATTTTTCTGACTGTTCCAGTACACTTAATTGACCTACAGTTTGTATGCATCTCTTTCACCCTCTTCCCTTCTCTGAGAGAGACTGAATTGTTTGTATTTTGCCTTTCCTACTTGATTTTGAGACCCTAGATATGGTACTATAGCCTCATCATGGGCCACCAAGCCTGCCGCATAGTAGGTACAGAATAAATAAGAAAGAATGAATAATTGACAGAAGATTTGCAGGAAGAAGAACCATAGCAACTTTTTGAAATATGATATAAATAACCCATTGAGAACTTTAGAGATAATTCCATGGCCCAAATAGAGAAATCAGGCATTCCTGAATATTCATCCATTCTGTTTCATTTCCTCATGTTTTCAAGCACCAAAGCAGAAACTTTTGCTGTCTTCTTAGGATAGTGGGTGCCAAGTACCAAATATTGTAAAGGTAATTGATGGACACACCATTATAGAACATTTAAAAGAAGTGAAGGCATTCAAAATAAATTGCTCATAAAAGGAAACAATTATTTCTTTTAAGATGACTACTAGTATAGTAGGGAGTAGTATACCATTTTATTACCCCTTATCATAGGTACCATAGTCTCAGTCAAATGTGAGGGTTCAGTAGACCCTCATTGATGTCATATGACCAAAGTGGTGTTAGTTACTGTTATAACTTGACCCATGTCTCGTGAAATATGGGTAGACACAGAAACTGGTGTTCTACTCTTTTTTTTTTTTTTTTTTGAGACGGACTTTCACTGTTGTTGCCCAGCTGGAGTGCAATGGTGCAATCTTGGCTCACTGCAACCTCTATTTCCAGGGTTCAAGCAATTATCTTGCCTCAGCCTCCTGAGTAGCTAGGATTACAGGTACATGCCACCACACCTGGCTAATTTTTCTATTTTTAGTAGAGATGTGGTTTCACCATGTTGGTCAGGCTGGTCTTGAACTCCTGACTTCGTTATCCACCCTCCTAGCCCTCCCAAAGTGCTGGGATTACAGGCATGAGCCACTGCACCCAGCCTGGTGTTTTATTCTTTCTGGAAAAATATAAAGCCCTTCTCCTGCGACCTTGAGCAAAAAGAACTTTACAGGCAGCCACCAGCTTCACTTTCACCAACAGGAGGAAAGAGTTCCTGTGTCTTATGAACAAAGTAGACACTATAGGTACTAGAGAGGCTAGAAAAATATTGACAGGTCTCAGAGTAGTAATGCTACTTCTCATCAGAATAAATGTAGGCTGGAGAGTAGGCAATAATGATTGTAACTGAATGAATGATGATAAAGTTTTCATTTGAAATAAATAAATGTAACCATAGAAATATGCATAGTAGTCTCTGATGATCTTATCTGATTTTGTGGTATCAGATGAAGTGTCATCTTTCTCATTTTTCTTTGTGCTTATTTGAATCTTCTCTCTTCTTGTTTAGTCTATCTAGCAGTCCGTCGATTTAATTTATGTTTTCAAAGGATCAACTTTTATTTCACTGACCTTATGTATTTTTTATTTTGTCCTCAAATTTATTTAGTTCTGGTCTAATCTTTATTTCTTTTCTTCTGCTATCTTAGATTTGTTTCGTTCTTGTTTTTCAAGTTCCTTGAAGTATGACATTAGGTTTTCAATTTTTGATCTTCCTATTTTATTGATGTAGGCATTTAAAGTTATAACCTTCCCTCTTAGCACTTCATTGTTGTTATTCTTTGTTTTGGTATATTTTGATGCCATTTTTATATATTTCAAACGAATCACTTTTTTTTAATTTAAAGTTTTATCTTAATTTTGTCATGGACCATAAAATCATTCAGGAGCATGTTGTTTACTTTCCATGTGTTTGTATAATTTCCAAGAGTTCCTCTTGGAACTGATTTCTAAATTTATTCCACTGTGGTCCAAGAAGATACTGTGTATGATTTTGATTGTTTGAAATTTATTAATACTTGTTTTGTGGCCTAACATATGGTTTATCATCTTGGAGAATGTTCCATGAACTGATGTGAAGAATGTATATCTTATGGTTGTTGTATAGAATACTCTATAAACGTCTGTTAGCTCCATTTGATCTAATGTCCAACTTAAACCCAGTTTTTCTGTTGGCTTTTTGTTTCCATTTGCATTAAATATCTTTTACCTTTTCTTTACCTTCATTATATAAGTGTCTATCAATAAGGTATGCCTCCTGTAAGAAGTATAGGGTCAGCTCATGGGTTTTTTTTTTAATGCGTTCTGTCAATCTTTACAAGTGGAGCATTTAATTCATTTATGTCCAAAGTTAATATTGATTTGGGAGGTTTTGTTCCTGTCATAATGTTAATTATCTAGTTGTTCTGTAGCTTCACTTGTGTAATTGTTTTATAAGATCTGTGAGTTTTATACTTTTGTGTGTTTTTATGATGGTTTTTATGATGTTTTTATGATGGTTTTATGATGTTTTCATGTTTGGAACTTTCTTGAACATTTCTTGAACATTTCTTGCAGAATCAGTCTAGTGGTGATGAATACCCTCAGTGTTTGCTTGTCTGCGAAATGCTTTGTTTCTCTTTCATTTATGAAGCTTATTCTGGGAGTATACAAGATGCTCATGAAAGAAACTTTAGATGACACAAAAAAATGGAAAAACATCCTATGTTCATAGATTGGAAGAATTAATATTGTTAAAATGACCATACTTCCAAAAGCAATCTATAGATTCAATGCAACTTTTATCAAAATATCAACATCATTTTTCACAGAATTAGAAAAAAAGTCATAAAGTTAATATGGGACCAAAAAAAACCTGAATAGCTAAAGCAATTTTAAGCAAAAAGAACAAAGCCAGAGGTATCATATTACCTGAATTCACATTATACTACAAGGAAATAATAACCAAAACACTTTTTGGTACTGGTATACAATTAGACACATAGATCAATGGAACATAATAGAGAACCTGTAAGTAAAGCACCATTTTTACAGCCAACTGATCTTCACCAAAGTTGACAAAAACATACACTGGGGAAAGGACACCCTTTTCAATAAATGGTGCTGGGAAAACACAATAGCCACATCCCGAAGAATAAAACTGAACCTATATATCTCATTATATACAAAAATTAACTAAACATAGATTGAAACTTAAATGTAAGACCTGAAACCATAAAGTTCTAGAAAATTAGGAAAACTCTTCTGGACATTGCTCTAGGCAAATAAAACAAAAACAAAAACAAAAACAGAAAAATGGCACTTAACTAAACTGAAAAGTTTCTGCATAGAAAAATAAACAATCAACAGAGTGAATAAACAACCTACTAAATAGAAAAATAATATGTAAACTATACATCCAACAGGGGGCTAATATCCAGAACCTACAAGGAACTATTAAAAAAACTTGACAACAACAACAAAACAAATGATCCCATTAAAATGTAGGTAAAGAAAATAAATGGGCACTTTGCAAAAGAAGACATGCAAATGGCCAACAAGCATATGAAAAAATGCTCAACATCTCTAATTAGCAGAGAATTGGAAAACTGAAATCATAAAGAGATGTCATTTACACCAGTCAGATTGGCTAGAATTAAAAAGTCAATAAATAACAGATGCTCGAGAGGATGCAAATAAAAGGAAGGACTCATACACTGTTGGTGGTGAAGTACATCCACTGAAAACAGTGTGAAGATTTCTCTAAGAACTAAAAATAGTAGAACTACCATTCCACCCAACAATCTTACTACTGGGCATCTACGTGAAAGAAAAGAAATTATTATATGACAAAGATCCTGGCATTCATATGTTTGCCACAATGCTATTCACAAGAGCAAAGATACAGAATCAAAATAAGTATCTATCAATGGATGATTGGAAAAAGAAAATTTTATATACATACATACACACACATATATGTATGTATGTATATGTGTATATACACACACACCATGGAATACTACTCAGCCATAAAAAATGAAATTATGTCTTTTGCAGCAACATAAATGAAACTAGAGGTCATTATTTTAAGTAAAATAACTCAGAAAGAGTATGTCAAATATTACATTTCCTCACTTATAAGTCAAAACTAAATATTGTGTACATATGGACATAGAGAGAGGAATAATAGAGGCTTGGAAAGGTGAGAGGGTGGGAGAAATGTGAGGGATGCGAAATAACCTAATTAGTACAATGTACACTGTTTGCATGATGGCTAGACTAAAAGTACATACTTCACTATTATGCAATATGTCCATGTATCAAAACCCCTAAATCTATAAACATTAAAATAAAAAATAAATACATGTAATCTCCTCTAAAATGAGACTATTCTAATTAAACAAATGTGGTTGGAAAGACTATAAAATCCCCCATGAGATCAAGAGGACAGCAAAGAAAGATCTAGCAGTTGTTTTTTTTATTAAAATGTAGTGAAAAAGAAAAAGCTTTGTTGTTTGGATCTCTACCAAGTCTTGCTTATTAAATAAATGGGTTGCGTTTGGAAGATCATTCCAACTCTGTGTTATTTTTCTAATATTTTTCCTTTAATTTCTGGACCAAAGTCTTTGTTCCCCACGAAGCATCTTTTGATGCCAGTCCCAAAAAATTTCCTCTGAACGCTTGTCGTGTCAGAGGAAATGCCATTCACATGACTTATTGTCTATGCTGACTGCTATGATTTATTATTTACATGTAGAATCTATACTCTGTTTCCTCAACTGATTGGTCAGGCCCAATGAAGGAGAAGGAATTCATCAGTTCTTCAGTTCCTACTCTGTGCTAGTAGCTATATATTTAAAGTAGCACTGCTTTATCTACTTTTCACAGTAACATCTTGCAGCAGGTATTATATTTACTTTTTACAGATAAAGAAAATAAATTTCAGTGAATTTATCTAATTTGCTCAAGGACAAATTCAGAATAATTTGACACTAGAACCAGTGTCTAATTATTTTACCAGTATTTTAAAATAAGAGTCGTTCCGCTTCTTTTACATAGCATATCCTTAGCCCAGTGTCTTGAACCATGTTTATGTGTACTAATGTCTCTTAATGATAATAAAGTATTTCATATTATCGGTATGCTTTTAAAGTGCCTATATATCTAAATAGCTACACTTTTTCTAGAATTTCAAATAACATTTATGTAAAGGTCAATAATTTTCTGGTGAAGGGAAGGGAGGGGAGGGAAAGGGATGGGAGAGAAGGGAAGTGGGGAGGGGAGGGGAGGGAGGGAAGGGAAAGGAAATTCCCATGTAGTTTGGAAACAAATCCCAACCTTGACAGAGAAAATGGGATAGAGGAAAATGACACCTTCAAATTACTAAATTTTTACACAGCATAAAATATACAAATCAGTGGCATGTTGTCATTTGGGGAAGACACAGGAAGTAGCCATCAATCTGAAGAAAACAGTAAATTTTACCAATTTTCTAAAGCTTAAAACTTTCTCTATAATCTCAAGTAATAATCATAAATAAGTTTCCTTTTTTTTTAACTTCATTGAGTGTCAATCCACACCTATAGGCTAGAGCTAGATTATTACTCTGTTTTTTCACTGAATTATTTTGAGAAATATATAATCTAAAAGTCTACATTTTCTTACCTCTCCCCAGACCCCCAAGCAATTGATTCACAAGCAGCAGCCAGAGTGACTCTGTTTTAAGTCAGCTCATTATCATACCCCAGCTTATACCACCTGATAGTTAATGACTTTCACTCAAAATAGAAGACCCAATACTTTCCATGTTCTACACAGCTCTACAGGATCTAAAATTCCATCCGCTTTGGAACCTCATATTTGATTTCTCTCTCTTCTCCCTCACTTTTTAAATTTTTTCCAGCCACATGAGCCTTGCTCCTTCTGTATCATGGTAGAAATGCTCTCATCTCAGGAACTGGCTGATCCCTCTATCGGAAATGCTCTAACTCCATATATCCTCACGGATATCTCCCTGAAATCCTTTGAGTCTTTGTCCAGTAATTTTCCATATCACTTAGGTCTGCCTTAATGAAACTATTTAAAGTAGCAAGTGAGCGAGTGAGCGTACACACGCACATGCACACACACACACACACACATACACACTCAATGACCTTCATCTCCATCTATTCTTTTTACCTAACTTCATTATTCTCCATACTTCTTTGTCCTTTTAATATTTTATATAATGATCTTGCCTGTTATGTTTATTGTCTATCTCATTCCCACTACAATATAAAACTTCATGAGGAAAGAGATCTTTGTCTATTTTTTGTTCAATCTTCTAATACCTAGGCCAATATATGTCATATAGTAGCAACTCAATAAATAATTATTTGATCAATTTAATTAATGGCTATTGTAAAATAAGGTATAAAAAATCTATTGCAGGGCTTTGGGATTCTAAAGTATTAAAATGCATGACTACATAAATAGATTAATTATAAAGATTTTAGGGTTGAGAGAGGCATTATTCTGTAAAATGGTTGATTTACAGTGAGTGCAGAAGCACAGGAAGAATCAGGTTCAACTATAATATTAATATATTAACAAATATTAATTTATAGTACAATCGAGAGGAGTGTTTCAGTCAGGCACATGAGGATTTGGACACCTAGACTACCACTAACTTTCTGGGAAATCTAAGGAATGTTAATGAAGTCTAAAGTGGCTCAGTTTCTTATCTGTACAATGGCAATAACAATATAAGGATGTTGTAAAGTAATATAATGTATGTATTCTTGGGGAATTTTTATTACTGACAAGAACTCTTTCTTTCTGATAAGAGCTCTTTATATATTAAGTATATTTTACCTTCTATATTTGTTGTGCACACTTTTTCCCTGCCTGTCATTGCTTTTAGCTTTTGCTAACAGATATTTCTATCACATTCAGTCTTTTCAATGTCAATTTTCTCTATTTATCCAATTCATTCATCATTAAATCATTTTTATTCTATATGTGATTTACATTTCTTATAATTACTTAGAACTTTATACTTTTATTTCTACTTAAAACATAATATTATTTAATTATGTATTAAACATCTACATATGAAATATATACGCATGGGATTTTAAAACAATTTTTAATCTAACCATGTTAATGAACAATCTTGTAGTTTGAAACTAAAGTCAAGTTATTTTCCTTAAATTTTCCAGGTTGAACACCATATTATTTGAGTAAATTTTTGTCTTTTTTGAGTATTTTTATTTTTTCCTATAATAAATATAACTTACAAAGTTAAATTTTAGAGATGAAAGGAACTATAATCTTGTTTCTCTAGAATTTAATAAGAACACTTTTATATTCCATCTTCAAATTGTAGTATTTACTTCATATGTAAATTTTAGATAGGTATGATTCATCATATGATTCTAAGAATATTTATATTTTTTATTAACTATATTATATGAGGAATAGATACTAATTCTTTTTACATATGCCACATTGGAATCTACCAAGACAATCATATGGTTTTGCTTCCTTTTTTATTGATGTTATGAACTACATAAGTAGAAGTTTCAAGAGTAAAAAACACCCTCCTAATTCATAATTGATTGCCCTTTAATTATAACTCTGTTTGAATTAGTAGTATTTCATTCAGTGCAAGTATTTCTGTGTGTATAAATAAGATTAAAACAATTAATAATATTTTGCATTTTGTTTCAAAGACATATTATGTTCACAAAATGAGTTGAGTTGAAAAAGAGCTCATAGTCTTTTGAATCCTATAACACCATAAATGGATGATAATTAATTACTCCATAATACCTTCAAATAAATTACCTTCTATAAAACCTTGGGAGTGGATATTATTTTTTAATGTGGCCCTTTTTCTCTTCTTTTAATTTAAATCAATAATAACTTCATTATTCTATTTCTTGAAAACATTTGCTTGAATTACTTTTTTCTATAAACATCATCAATTTTAAGACTTTTAACTTTATTAGTATAAAGTTTTACATAGCTAGTTGTAATTTTACATTATTTGTGGTTATTTAACATTTATAAATTTTTATGTATGTGTTTTATCTCTTTTTTCCATTTATCAGGTTTCCTAGAAATTGCCATTTTAATTGAAATTTTAACATATAGCTACATATTAACATTAAAAATTAATTCTATACTAGATTTTTAAATTTATCAATTTCATGTTTCATCTTTTTAAATTTATACTTTAATATTTTGTCATTGCTATTTAATAATTATTGCTTTTAAAGTTTAGATATTATAGCTTCTTTTTTTGCTTTATTTTATAGTGAAGTCAGTTGAAGCTAATTATATTTTACTAAACACTGTGACTATTTATGGCTTGGCCAGTTACATTTTAGCAAACACCACTTCTACACCATGATAAAGATCTGACACCTAATTTTCTTCTTGGATTTCTTTTTAGAAATATCTATAACTACAGTCATAACTTCTTCTTTGACCTAAAAACTAATTTTGTAAAAAAATTTGTCTTTTATCTATTTCATTTTAATTCACATTATTATTTTTAAATCTAAACACATTATGGTCCCAATGTGTGGCTTTTATTAAATCTGAATTTTAGAACTTAATGAAATTTTTGTGTAGCACAATTCACAGAAACTCACAAAATTGACATCTGTATGCCACAAAGGAACTTTGCAATTATATGGATAAATGGAAAAAAGGTTTATACATAAAATATTCTATTAATTAAATGGAATTTAATTTTATTCTGTGGAATATGGAATTGTTCAGTCACTAAATCTATACTGTTCGTGTTTACTAATTTGATTTAGCAAATATATAGCAAGCTGTGTAATGCACTCCAAGTATGATTACATTTTGTCAATTCTAATATGTATATAAATTTATATTTTATATGTTGATGAACTATTATTCAGCATATAAATAATTATTATTGGGATACCTGAGTTGTTTGTTCTGTATGACTTTCAAATACAAAATAAACTTGTTATTCCCATTCAATGCTTTTAGGCTTGTACTCAACTTTGTAATAACATTAAAATATCTGTTTTCATTTTGGTATGCTTTCCATTATGTTTCTGCCTAGATTTTTTTTTTTTCTTTGAAATTTATGTTTTATGTGTTAATCTAGATAGGCATTTTTTTTTTCCTCAAACAACTAAATAATCTCAGTTTCTGAACACAAAACCTCATTTCTAGAACATTTCCTTCACCAAAACATATACTGACAAGGTTTCATTGGGATGCAAGGGGAAAGGCCACTGTGAAATACAGGTTTTTAGTGTTGCAAGGTGAGAAATACTGTTTCTGCCGTAGACTGTCATTCTATTCAGCAAACGTCCATTCATTCTCCTTCCTTTTTTTTTAAAGCTGTTTGCTTAGGATTGCTTTATTAATTAAAGTTATTTTTTTGGTTCCAAGTTAATTTTATAATAGATATTTTTAATTCTGTGAAAAATAATGTTGGTATTTTCATTGAGATAGCATTGAATCTGTATATTGCTTTGGGCGGTATGGCCATTTTAACTACATTGAACATGGAATTTTTCTTATTTGTGTCATCCCTGATTTCTTTCAGCAGTGTTTTGTATTTTCTTTTTCTTCCTTCTCTTCTTCTTTTATCTCCTCACTCTCCTCCTTCTCCTTCTCCTTTTTTTTTTTTTTTTTTTTTTTGTAGAGATCTTTCACCTCCTTGGTTAGATGAATTCCTGGATATTTCATTTTCTTTGTGGCTATTGTAAATGGGTTCATGTTCTTGATTTGACTCTCAGCTAGAATGTTACTGGTGTATAAAAATGCTACTAATTTTTTTTTTTTTTGAGATGAAGTCTTGCTCTGTCGCCCAGGCTGGAGTGTAGTAGCATGATCTTGGCTCACTGCAATCTCTACCTCCCAGGTTCAAGCAGTTCCCTGCCTCAGCCTCCTGAGTAGCTGAGATTACAGGAGCCCACCACCATGTCAAGCTAATTTTTGTATTTTTAGTGGAAACAGGGTTTCACCATCTTGGCCAGGCTGGTCTTGAACTTCTGACCTCATGATTCACCCAGTTTGGCCTCTGAAAGTGCTGGGATTACAGGCGTGAGCCACTGCGACTGGCCAAAAATGCTACTGATATTTTTACATGGATTTTGTATCCTGAACCTTTACCTCATCTATTAATCAGGCCTAGGAGCATTTTGGTGTGATCTTTCAGGTTTTCTACCTATGGAATTAGATTGTCAGCAATGAGATAGTGTAACTTCTTTTCCTATTTGAATGGCTCTTGTTTCTTTCTCTTTCCTGATTGCTGTGGATAAAATTTCCATTACCATGTCGAATAAAAAATGGTAAGAATGAACATACTTGTCTTGTTCCAGCAGCTTTTGCCCATTCAGCATGATGTTGCCAGTGGGTTTGTCATAAACGTCTCTTGTTATTTTGAGGTACATTCCTCCAGTGCCTAATGTGTTGAGGATTTTTATCATGAAGGAATGTTGGATTTTATTGAAGGCTGTTTTTGCATGTACTGAGATGAGTATGAGATTTGTTTTTTATTCTGTTTATGTGGTAAATCACATTTACTGATTTTGCATGTGGTGAACTAACTTTCCATGCCAGAAATAAATCTTATTTGATCATAGTGAATTAACTTTTTGATGTGCTGCTAGATCCAGTTTGGACACTTGCATCCTCCCAAGCCTAAACCAAGAAGAAGTCGAAACCCTGAATAGACCAATAAGAAGGGCTGATGTTGAGGCAGCAATTATTAGCCTACCCACCAAAAAAAGTCCAGGACTAGACGCATTCACAGCCGAATTCTACCAGAGGTACAAAGAGGAGCTGGTACCATTCCTTCTGAAACTATTCCAAACAATACAAAAAGAAGGAATCCTCCCAAACTCATTTTATGAGGCCAACATCATCCTAATACCAAAACCTGGCAGAGACACAACTAAAAAGGAAAATTTCAGGCCAATATCCATGATGAACATTGATATGAAAATCCTTAATAAAATACTGGCAAACTGAATCCAACAGCACGTCAAAAAGCTTACCCATCATGATCAAGTTGGCTTCATCTCTGAGATACAAGGCTGGTTTAACATCTAGAATGTAACCCATCACATAAACAGAACCAAAGACAAAAATTACATGATTATCTCAATAGATGCAGAGACAGCTGTCAACAAAATTCAGCAGCCCTTTATGCTAAAATATCTCAATAAACTAGGTATCAATGGAAGATATCTCAAGATAATAAGAGCAATTTATGACAAATCCACAGCCAATATCATACTAAATGGGCAAAACCCAGAAGCATTCCCTTTGAAAACTGGCCCAAGGCAAGAATACCCTCTCTCACCATTCTTATTCAACATTGTATTGGAAATTCTGGCCAAAACAATCAGGCAAGAAAAAGAAATAAAGAATATTCAATTAGGAAAAGAGAAAGTCAAATTATCTCTATTTGCAGATTACATGATTGTATATTTAGAAAACCCCATCGTCTCAGCCCAAAATCTCCTTCAGCGGATAAGCAACTTCAGCAAAGTCTCAGGATACAAAATCAATGTGCAGAAATCAGAAGCATTCCTATACACCAAAAACAGGCAAACAGCCAAATCATGAGCAAACTCCCATTCAAAATTGCAACAAAGAGAATAAGTTACCTTGGAATACAACTAACAAGGGATGTGAAGGACCTCTTCAAGAACTACAAAACACTGCTCGACAAAATAAAAGAGGAAACAAACAGATGGAAAAACATTCCATGCTCATGGTTAGAAAGAATCAATATTGTGAAAATGGCCATACAGCTCAAAGTAATTTATAGATTCAATGCTGTACCCATCAAGCTGTCATTGACTTTCTTCACAGAATTGGAAAAAAACTACTTTAAATTTCATATGGAACCAAAAAAGAACCCTCATAGCCAAGACAATCCCAAGCAAAAAAACTAAAGCTGGAGGCATCGTGCTACCTGACTTCTAACTATACTACAAGGCTACAGTAATCAAAACAGCAGGCAACTGGTACCAAAACAGAGATATAGATCAATGGAACAGAACAGAGGCCTCGGAAATAACACCACACATCTAGAACCATCTGATCTTTGACAAATCTGACAAAAACAAGCAATGGGGAAAGGATTCCCTGTTTAATAAATGTGTTGGGAACACTGGCTAGCCATAAACAGAAAGCTGAAACTGGACCCCTTCCTTACACCTTATACAAAAATTAACTCCAGATGGATTAAAGATTTAAATGTAAGACCTAACACCATGAAAACCCTAGAAGAAAACCTAGGTAATACCATTCAGGAGATAGGCATGGGCAAGGACTTCATGACTAAAACACCAAAAGCAATGGCAACAAAAGCCAAAATAGACAGATGGG
Organism: Cacajao melanocephalus; assembly: GCA_963573385.1. Taxonomy (NCBI): domain Eukaryota; kingdom Metazoa; phylum Chordata; class Mammalia; order Primates; family Pitheciidae; genus Cacajao; species Cacajao melanocephalus. Next base: position 252 of record CAUYLG010001253.1, on the reverse strand, counting down.
ATCTAATTAAACTAAAGAGCTTCTGCACAGCAAAAGAAACCATCATTAGAGTGAACCAGCAACCAACAGAATGGGAAAAAATTTTTGCAATTTACCCATCTGACAAAGGGCTAATATCCAGAATCTACAAAGAACTTAAACAAATTTACGAGAAAAAAATCCAAACAACCCCATCAAAAAGTGGGCGAAGGATATAAACAGATACTTTTCAAAAGAAGACATATATGCAGACAACAAACATATGAAAAAAAT
>CAUYLG010001250.1:0-98421 GCA_963573385.1 Cacajao melanocephalus | reverse complement strand
TCTAGCCTGGGCAGTAGAACAAGAATCCTGTTCTCTCTCCCTCTTTTTCTTCCTCTTTCTTTCTCTCATACATTCTTTTTCTTTCTTTCTTTCACTCTCACTTTCTTTCCTCTCTTTTTCTTTCTTTCAAAAAAAAAAGATTGTAGGTTAATAGAAGAGCAAACAAATGGGTAGTAGAACAGCAACTGGATGATACTTAGTGAGATTGCTGGGATAATGAACTTCTGAAGATGTCCTACTGTGAGCAGTTTGAAGACTTAGGGAGAGGGATTCATGAGCTGCCTCTCATATGGTGGAGATTGTATTTGTGGAGGGAGAGAGTCCCACTCTAAAACCAGAGAAAATATATTACCTACTCCCACTCAAATATCCTGGGAGAAGATGATTTAGAAAGTGAATGAAATTCAAACTATGTGCATTTTTCTAGGAATTTTCCTTCAAATAGAGCTCAATTTAGGCTACTGTGTCCAGTCCACCTTTTTAATCCAAAGTGAAATGCCAAACTCAAAACCAAGAACCACCAGAAGCAATATTAGACCAACTGGTCAAGAGATGCCAGAATAAATCCATGTTTTTTCACCTGGAGAAACCAACTTCCCCCTCATTGACTCCCTGCCCTCTCTTTACTTTTCCTCTTGCAAACAGACAAAATTCATGTTCATCTTTTCCTCTTTCTCCTCTAAATGCCAAAGAAACCATTTTAGCTTTGTTTTCTTGTTTCAAGAAAGCAGCCAAAGACCAGAGAACAGTGTGTTTTAATTCATTTCAAAAAACAAACTCACACGGATTGATTCTTCAGGTCCCCTGACTTGGACCTGGCACATTGAGAAGTCCAAACAACTCTGCATAGTTACGTTAGTCGTGTTCTTGTGCTGCGAAGTCACTGGATGCGGATAGCAGTGAAACATTCCCAAGACAATCACTAAACATGCAGAATGCCAGCCAGAAGCATGGATCACTTTCAGGGGTCTTGCTGCAGGGAGCATGAGGTTGTATTTTGTGTGCATTGACAACTGTATAGGATAAGCCAGCTGTGTCCAAGGGAGCAAAGCATCCCCTGTTCTTCTGAATTTAAAAGGGTTTCCTCCTCAAAAAAGTGTATTTCCAATCCCTAAATTTTGGGGCCAGATACAGCTCCCAGTGGCATCTGCTGCTCTTTGGAGAGCAACATGGCCACCAGGAGCATGAATGCTGTCTGAGCCCCTCCCTCCATCCTCCCCACCATGGAGAGAATAACTGCCATTTCACCCTACAAATCCAAAAGAGTATCCCCCATCCCTGGGTTTAAGCATGGACACAAGCCAAGCAAGCCTCAGATACCCAGGCCTGTTTGATTGCCGCTATGTTGGTGTATTCCATGTACGAGGTGGAAAAGTGCTTTTGTTGTTCTACCTGATCCAGTTGGGGGAGCAGGAATGGCGGGTGCCTGCCTAATGGCCCCTAGCCCATGTGCTTATACTGGGATCTGTCCCGAGGGATCTGCACCTGGTTGGCAGTCATTTTGTGGTGGACGTGGTAAATTGCAAGTGTTACCACAATGACGAGGCCCAAGATGAGACCCAAAATCAGGGGCAAGGTTTCTTCCAGTTGCTCCCGCTCATCCACTGGGCATTTATGCTCTGAAATGGGAAAGAAGAAAAACAGTGAGCCCTGGTCAGAATATTCTGGATCATAAGTTCTATAAAACAAAAAGGGAAATGGAGGTAAAAAAGATTTCTCAAGGAAGCTTTGGGACTGTTTTTCAGAAACAGTTTTCCCTAACCAAACCCAAGGTTAACCCCTTAATATTTCTACATTATATGTAATACAAATACATCAATTAAATAGGACAACATTTAGTTATTGGATTCCTGGCAGATGTCAACCAAATATCCAGATAATTTATAATTTCCTTAAATGTTCAGAGTTTCACAGTTAGACACAACCATCACCCTTTAAATTATTGATTTATTTTTAACTTTTTATCAAAGTGATATGTACACGTAAAGAATTGTATAAAAATATATAATTTTCAAAAACACTAAAAACACCTAGTGTTGGTGGTGACGTGGAATTACTGGAACTCGTAATACTCTAGTTGGAATATGTTGTGACCAGTCTGCAAAACTATTCGATAATTTGTAATAAAGACAAACATACCTAGCATTCCATTCCTAGGTATTTGAAAACATAATGAACACAAAAAAGACTCTAACATAAATGTTCATTGCAGCTTTATTCATAATAGCCTAAAGGTACAACCAAAATGTCCATCAAAATAGAATGGATAAATCGTGGTATATATTCATATAATGGAACAGTAGTCAGTAATACAAAGGAATGAACTATGGCTACACATAACAAAATGGATGCATCTCAGAAATATGCTGACAGAGAATTGCCAGACACAAAAGAGTGTATACATACTGCATGATTCCATTTATATGAAGTTCAAGAACAGGTAAAACTAACTGTGGTAATAGAAGTCAGAATGTGCTTACATCTGGGGAAAGAAACACAAGAGAACTTTCACCTGTGATGGAAAACTATCAACTAGATAGCTCTTATCTAGGTGATGTTTACGTGGTTGCAAATATAGGCACAAAAGCATTGAACCATACACTTTAGATCTGTTCATTACTGTGTTATTTTTTTATTGATACACACTATTCATACATATTTACAGGATGCATGTGATATTTTGTTACATGCATACACTGTAATGCTCAGTTCTGGGAATTTAGGATATTCACTACCTCCAGCATTTATCATTTCTATGTGTTGAGAATGTTTCAAGTCCTCACTTCTGGCTGTTTTGAAAGGTACAACACATGGTTGTTAACTATAGACACCCTACTCTGCTTTTGAACATAAGAATTTATTCCTATTTAACTATATGTTTGTACCCATTAACCAATCTCTCTTTATTCCACTCTCCCCAACACACACACACACACACACACACACACACACATCCTTCTCAGCCTCTGGTATCTCTCTACCTCCCTGAGATCAACCTATTGAGCTCCTACATATGAGTGAATATATGCAATATTTGTCTCTCTGTGTCTGGCTTATTTCACTTAATTCAATGCTCCAGTGCCATCCATGTTGTTGGAAATGACACAAACTCACTCTTTTCAATGGCTGAATAGTATTCAATTGTGTATATACACCACATTTTATTTATCCATTCATCTGTTGATGGACACTTACGGTGATGCTATAACTTTGCCATTGTGCATAACGCTGGGATAAATGTAGGGGTACATGTAATATGCATAAATTAGACTATATTTTGTAAGTAAGTGTAGAGTTTGATGAATTTTTACAAATGAACATCCCATGTAACCAGCATCTAGATCAAGAACACAAATGTTTGCAGCACCTCAGCGTTGATTCATTTTCACCCTCCTAAAATTCAAGATAGCATCATAGTGCTGAGTCTCCATTTTTTACCTTCTAGTAAAGGTGGTTATTGGGAGACCTTCTAGTGCTCAGATAGTTTGTCAGACTAACCAGAATTGCATTCCTAGAAACCAGAACAGGCTCATTTGCTTCTTGTGGGTAACTGGTGGCTTCTTAACCAAAATCAGGAGCCACGAGTGAAAAATAAATAAGCTTTACATGTCTCTTCATAAATACCAAGTTTTTAAGTCTAGATGACCAAGTAAACATTTATTAAGTACCTACTGTATGCCAATCTCCTCCCGAGTCCCTACTGATGTAGTCCCTTCTCTCACCTTGCCTGAGATCAGCAGAAAGGAAGAGGGATGAGCTTTCCTCTCTAATAATAACAATTAATGGAGACTTACTTTCACATGTACATCTTTTAAAAGCTGTATACTTTACATTCCTAGTCCCTAAATTAACAGTCAGTTCTAAGCACAAAGATTGTCTCGTTTAATTCCTGTAACAACCCTCTGAGGTAGACAATATTATTATACTCATTTTACACATAAGACAACCAAGTCATAAAGATGATAAATGGTTTGCCCAGGGGTAAATGAAGCCTGATCTGAACTCAAACAACTTAACACTGCAGTTAGGGCAGCACTTAGCAGACCTGAACTACTGGCATTAAAAGGCTGCAGAGGCCGGGCACGGTGGCTCACGCCTATAATCCCAGCACTTTGGGAGGCTGAGGTGGGTGGATCACAAGGTCAAGAGATCGAAACCATCCTGGTCAACATGGTGAAACCCTGTCTCTACTAAAAATACAAAAATTAGCTGGGCATGGCGGCACACGCCTGTAGTCCCAGCTACTTGGGAGACCGAGGCAGGAGAATTGCTTGAACCCAGGAGGCGGAGGTTGCAGTGAGCCGATATCGCGCCGCTGCACTCCAGCTTGGGTAACGAGAGCGAAACTCCCTCTCAAAAAAAAAAAAAAAAAAAAAAAAAACCAGGCTGCAGAATCCAAGGTGGAACAGGAAGGTTTTTCAGTTCGGTTTCCTGATCTGCATGCTGGTTGCAGAGGTTCATCCAACATCTGAAAATTCAATGAGCTGGACACTTATTACAAAAGGGCATGAGGAAGCTTTCCAGGGTAATGAATATGTTGATTTCTTGACTGTGGTGATGGCTTCACAGGTGTATTTTTAAATCAATATTTATTAAATCACATGTTTAAATGTGTACATCAATTGTACCCGAATACAATTGTTTTATATTTGTACATATACATATATGTATATGCATCTATATAATACATATATATAATAGAAAAAGAAATTCTTCTAGAGATAGCTTTTTTAAAAGATAGTTTGGCAAATGACAGAGAAATGTTTAGGAATTACTAAGACTAAATTGAGCTTTTCTTCCTATCACAACCAAAAGGTTGAAAAAGAATTAGTAGGAAACTTTTTTTCCCCCACTCCTTGATTCCATTTTAATGAGTCCCAACACTCTGAGGGTCACCTTGGACCAATATATCCATTGCTCCAGAGACAAGACCTGAGAGAACACAGTGTATCAGAAAGAGTAGCAGGCCTAGAATGTCATGATGCCAGCATGGCTGTCTTCTTCTCCAATATACCATATCGCCTCTTTGAAGAGAACAATGAGTAGAAACAGGATCATGTAGGGTAGGAATTTTGTTAACAACAAAGGCTATTTATTTTCTGTACAATAACACTCTGTTGCCCAGGTAATGTTAGCATAGATTGCAGGGTTTGATTGGTTTGCAGGCACTAGTGGCAACCTCATGCATTTTTTTCTTGCTTAATACAATACATTGAATAGAAACAAAGAATTTAAAAAATATTAAGAAGAAATACATTGATTTCAAATTATTTAGTGACAAGGCTAAGTCTGCGTTAAATGGTAAAAAATATTAATAATAATAAATTATCTTGAAAAGACCTCAGGACCTTCAGACTCTCATCTACGCACCACTGCAGGCTGCTGCTTGAGTAGACCCCAAGCATCTTTGTAAGGTTGCCCTTGTGACTCTGGCCTCTGCCTCTTTCCTTCTTAACTTTCTTGCCTGCAGAGCAATTTCATAGTTACCTAGCCTGTCAGATCATGGTTTTAGCTCATTTCTTCCTGTTTACACTCTAGTTACCCAGGCAAACAGCCTGAAGCCCCAAATACAGCATCTACTTCCCTAGGCAGAAGGGGAGATGCAGTGGAGAAAGAGTTTTGTCTGGGAGCAAGAGCTTATGTAGCAAAACCACTGGAGAACACAGATGGGTGGTGTTCTGTGTGGTCACAACTACAAATGTTCAGGACAGGGAGGGTAGAGAGTTAAGAAAGCTTCAGGAGGAAGGGAGGTTGGAGTTGGACTGGGAAGAATCTGGGGATGGGGCACTAAATGACCTTGACCAATTTGTAAAGTCATGTTTTCTCTCTTCTCTTTGCTAATACCATAAAAATGAATAAATAGATATACAGATAGATATAGCTGTAGAAATAGAGAGATAGATGAACTTTTAGTGGTCTTCATGGATCCAAATTATCACATCAAGCAGGAGTAGATGTAATGGAACATTGTGAGGGAGAGAGATGATAGTGGGCTCAGATCCCAGATCTTCCACTGCCCGACCCTGGGCGAGTCTCTTAATCTACCTAAGCTTCAGTTTCCTATAAAATTGAGATGACACCTAATTTACAGGGTTGCTGTGAGTGTCAAATGTCATACTACAGAAGGCCAAGCACAGTGCTGGGCACAGAGTAGCTTTTCTGTCGCTGTTTACTATAAAGATAGAAGTCTTGCACATTTAAGTCTTCTATGCATTTCTTTTAAGTATGGGAGTCTTTGGAGCTCAAGTGCCAGAAGTATTTTAAACTTGTGTTGACTCCCTGAGGTGAAATACAAGAGCTCTTCATTGCACCCCCAGTGAATGGCCTTGGGATATGCAGTGGAAACAGAGGCAAGCTGTCTACTTCCTCCAGTCTCTTCTAGCACCATGGACTGTTCTGTTTCAAGAGGAAGGCAAACTTTGCTGGCTATGCTTTCCCCTGTTGTTTGGCAGGGCAAGAGAGAGAAAGGGTCTAATCCTCTTTCCATATTTTCCCTTGGCTGGCTCTGAACTCCCATGACTATCAGCAAAATGTATTTTGTATACTGAGAAGCTGTTGAGATGAGTGGGCTTTGGAGACCTTTGACTGAAGACAAGCTGATACCCTCATCAAGATGTAAGCACTAGCTGGGCACAGTGGCATCACCACCCAGCTACTTGGGAGGATGAGGTGGGAGGACTGCTTATGCCCAGGAGTTCAAGGCCAGCCTGCACTCCCAACTAAAAACAAAAACAAAACAAAACAAAAACAAACAAACAAAAAAACCAAAGATGTAAGTATTAGAGAAGAAAAATAATAAGAGCAAGTATTGTTTGATGCCATTGTACACCAGGAACATGACATGTATTGTATACACCCTATCTCACTAGACTGAAAGTTACAACGAGGCAGAAAAAGTTCTTCCATCCCAGTACCTAGGTGTAGTGGACATAGACACTGTCCATTCTTCTTTTGGCATTCACCAGTCCTATATACGCCAACAGATTTTGACTACAAAGCAGGTCAGAAGTACCAGAGAGTTAGTGCTCCCACAGCAGCCATCAGTGATAGATGGCAATTGGTGGGTAAACACCAGTTTGCCCACCCTCAGTTGAGATAATTCTGAGGTATGTCCTGTGCTCTCTTCAGAGGACAGCATCTGAAGCATAGAATTCTATGACTGGCTAACTCCATTGCCCTAGGCTGGGGGTCCATCTTGGAGACCTCAACACAGTTCTCAGCTGTGTTAATAACAGATTATTTCCCTTTGGCTGCTTGCTCAGGAGGCCTTGAGGACCAACTATTTAGGGTGGCATGTTTCTTAACTGGGAAGTGCCAGGTAAATCACAGGTCTACAAAATGCTCTGGATCAGCAAACCCTTCATGTATTTGTGACATAACAGCTTGCCACAGGACGCTGCACTGGACCGGGGGGCAGGGGGGTGGGGCGATGAGTATACAGAAAAATGTAAGCCATGTTCACTTCCATTAACACTAAAGTTCTCACCAATCTGGGTAAAACACAGATTAGGTGGCATCTCCCAATTATGATGCTAAGAACAATAATAAAAAGCTCATGAATTTGGGGTACCCAACAAACTGTAAATGCCTCTCACATTCACATGTTGATTATTGTTACTCATCAGGAGCAGCTGTGGCCCTGAGACACTAGGGGCAAAGGCTCTGATACCAAAAGACAGGTTCTAGGAGGGAAGCCTTCACCAAGCCACTTCACCTCGCCGTGCCTCAGCTGCTCCATTGTAAATGGGGATCTCAGTATCTTTCTGAAGGTCTGTTTGTTTTGTTTTGTTTTGTTTTTGCTCCCCTGGGAGAGAATTTAAAAGGGACCAGCCTATATGTGATGTCTTTTAAATTCCTATTAGACCTGAATCCTGAATAAAGGTAAATAGAGGTAGGCTTCCTATTCTATTACGGTTTTTTTTTTTTTTTTGACATCATACATACAAGTTTCCTTTTACTCAAGCTACTAGAATACTCAGGCTGATTTGTTCCCTCCCAGGGACACACACCCTATCCCATCTCAGCCAGAAATCACATGGGGCACTCGAAGGGAATTGTGGGCCTTTGAATGAGGCTCTCAAGAATTAATTGTGAAAGAACAATGTAATCAACCTCAAATGAGAAACAGAGTGCCTCAAATTGCAGTGGTGATAGTTGCTATACAAAGTGTATTTGGTAAATAAATGAGCCAAAGATGGGATCTGTGTATTGGCCTCTAGGTGGTTTATTTCTTCACTGTAGGCTGAGACTGTTAGCTCAAAAACCTGTTGGCACCAAACTCCCAAATTTTTACACATCCAATTATTTTAAAAATAGCTTAAACAAGTAAATTTGCAGCCATTTAGAGCCTGCCTGCTTTGTATACTCCTTGAAACCTCATGCAACAGCTGTTACCCTTTGATAAGACAGGGCCTTTGAGTTCTAAGTCTCCATGAGGCAGCAACATCACCTGAGACCTTGCTAGCAACGGAGCCTTTGGAGCCCACTCCCAGATCTAGTGACCCCAACTCTGCATGCTAACAATATCACCAAGTTGTTGCACATTGCAGCTGAAGGTTCATGAGCACATTGCTGGGCTGAGACTTTTGCTTGGGGATCAGTGTAGTAGCCAAGGGCAATGCACTAAAGGGACTCGTGTGATAAAGATGTCAAACCCCATTTGGGCTGCTCTCAGTCCTTGTGAGTGTCCACTTACCGACTTCACTGACATTTTCTTGATTTTCTTATAAGGTCTATTCAGTAGACAGGTGTGAAGACTGCAATGTATGACCCCCTTACACAGGGAACAGACTCTTCACAGGAAACCATTTTGCTGTGCTGGACAATGGCCACGGTCCAAACACACACACACACACACACACACACACACACACACACACAGACACACACACACACACACACACATGAACACACAGACACACCCTTGCAATGGGTAGGTATGCAGATATATGACATAATATTCCCTCCCCACGCAGGCATGCTCCACTCACACCACACACTGAAAACCCCCGAAGCTTATATTCTAGGGAGAAAGGCCCAGTGCTAGATCCTGAAAGGCACTCACAAGGAATCTATAAAATTCCACCAAATCGAAAATAATGATCTCTTACAAAACACAGTCGGGGCAGGTGCTAAGAGGCACAGACACGAGGAGCCAGGAACAAAAAAAAACCCCAGCTACACAAAGGCACACTGATCCAGTGAGTGATTCTGAATGAGGCTTTCCTCCTCCCAGGAATGTCAAGGCGTAAGCTTGGGGACACCATACAAAAGAGAACATCCTAATTATTACCCAGAAAAGCCTGGGCTGAGACAAGTGCCATTTGCTTGTGCCTTCTCTATATGCATGTAGGAAGTTATATATGGCTGCAAATTCTCTTTGTCTATCCAGCAGCCTTCCCTATCTAGGACCTTGAAGTGGATCAAAATTGGTTTCTAAACAAAAGATGCCATTTACTCCATGCAATGAATTTTACTGATTTTTAGGAAAGCAGCTCTGCTCCTTATTCAGTAATTATTTATTCTTACTTTATAAACAATTCTAAAAGTCTATGAGGTTTGATTTCTCAGGCCATAGGCAACTATAAAGCAACAACTTAGAAATAACACAGAATGGTAAGGAGCTAGGGGAAGTAGCAATTATAGCACTGGTGGTAGAAGTAAAGAGGTGCCAGTAACAGCTAGTCAGCAACAGAAAGTCATTATCAACTATTAAGAGTACCCATATAAACTCAAAAGCATTTATGGTAGGGTCCTGGGGACTGGGGACTGATATTACATAGTCCAATTTTTTTCATAATAAATTCCTTGTCATCAATAATCATAATAAGTCAAATTATATTTGATTACATTTAATATTTTCAGTTTAAGAAAGACACCATTATATTTTATAAATGCTTCCATAAACAAATAGATTTTTTAAAACTGTTAAGGTCTTGACACAGTTTAGTAGCTTCAATTTTGTAGAAAATACATTAACATGGGGAAGCCTATCCTTCCATCTGAACAGGTAAGTGTGACACTGCTCTACTAAATATATTACATTCTGATTTGCATGACATGGCAGCATTTGGAAGTCTCTGCTAATTGAATCCACACCGTCAAAATATAAATTCGGCCAAAGTTAACTGGACATCTGCAATATGCCAAACACTGTATTAGGTGCTAATAATATAAAAATGAATAAGAAATGGCTCCTTTTCTTAAAGACAATTTAACTTAGGAGTTCTCAAATGCTTTCTAAATAATCAAGGTGGAAGGTGGTGCATTCTACTTGGCAATAGGTTGAGTGGAAGCTGCATTTTATGAAAGCTAGATACCTCGGAAAATGATCAGAGATGACAAAGGTGGAGATTCCCTAATATCCTGAACATTGGAAATGTTGCATTCACCTGGGGGTCTCTAACCCAAAGAAAGGCACAAACAAAGCAATCAAAATTTTTCCTGATTTTTTTTATCCATGTAGAGTAAGAATATAAAATTAATAACTTCCTTTGTGAGGAAGAGAGAATAAATGAATTGAATTCACTTATCCCACACTTGCCCAACGTAAATTGCTGCTAGACTTGAACAAATTGCAGAAATCTTGACTCCCCTTGTGCCCTACCTCTGCAGGGCTGCTGAGAACAGAAGAATGGCCTGAACCTGCCACAGAATAGCTGGGCCCCCTCTCAGGGGCTAAACAGACTAAGAGACAGCCTTGCTCCACACTCTCAGCAGAAGCAGCTGGGGTTAAATGACTCAGCCTTCAGGGACCCTTCCCTCCCTGGAGCTTAGGGACATCCTCCTCATGAAGGTGCTTGGTGGAAAGAATTGGTGAGTCCATGACCTGTGCATACACAAACACCCCCACTGCATTCTGGATGCACCGAAACTTGGACTGAAAGCAGCAGAACCTACAGCTAGAAGTATCCAAGAGAAGAAGAAGAAACTGAGGCCCAGAAAGGCAAAGGCCCTTCCCCAATCCATAGCTCTCTAGATTAACTAACTTCTTGAAGATTTTAGCTCTTTCTCCTTGGGAGGTTTGCATCAAAATTACAGTTTTTTTCCAAGGTGACTTTTAAAATCTTTCTCCCTACCAAGGTTCATCTTTTGGCAAAGGAAAGAAGATGGGGAAAGAGGAAAAGATCAAATATAAAAAGGAAGGGAAGAAGGTAAAGAAAAGAAAAGAAGAAGAAAGAAACAAAGGAAGATAGAGAAGAAAGGACTAAAGAGAAGGAAGAAGGGGAGGAGGGTGGGAGGGAGAAAGAAAAAGCTACTGAAAGAAGTTCATACATTCAGCCTACTGTTTTTTTAGTCTTTGAAAATTATTACTGGCAGTAATAATTTATAATTAATTTATAATTAACTAATAATTATTACTGGCAGTAATAATTTATAATTAAGGCTGGCAGTGTTGTTTCGACCTAGAGAAAATCCAAGTGCTAACATCCTGTGGCCCTGGATGTCCCTCTCCCATTCTTCCTGAAATCAACTGAGTCTTCTTCCCCTCCACCCCTGCCACGAACTTACCTTCACTGAAGACAAAATCTGAGATAATGTCAAAAGGCTGGATGTGGACTGCAGACAGGATCATGGTGACTGTCTTCTGTGGATCACTAGAGGCCAGTGAAATGGTTTGTTGAGCTTGACACTCATAGGACTTCCCAGCTGGGGTGACTAATGCAGAGAGGTGGTGCGAGTTGGCCGTGTGCTTCCCAGCTACAGCAAGGGCCCAAAGCAATAGTTAGGCCCCTCTTGCTGGCAGAATCCTCATTGTTCCTAACCTAATGTGCCAGAGAGGTGGCTATTGCCTCTCAGTTCCAGACCCCATACACCTCCTGTTCTCTCTGTTCCCTTGCCAGGGCTAGGGCTCTACAAATGGCATCAAGTGGTGAAGGACAAATACACCTATTCTGTTGAGAGCCAGGGCTGTTTCAGTATTAATTTGGAATTCATTTTTCAAAGAGGAGAGTGATACCTAAAAACCTCTACACTGGGCATGGTGGATCCTACCAGTAATTTCAGAACTTTCAGAGGTCAAGGTGGGAGGATCATTTGAGTCCAGGATTTCTAGATTAGCCTGAACAACATAGTGAAACTCTATCTCTACAAATACACACACACACACACACACACACACACACTACAAAATTAGTCTGGCCTGATGGCACATGCCTGTAGTCCTAGCTACTGGGGAAACTGTGGTGGGAGAATCTCTCAACCCAGTAGCTCACTCCAGGCTGCAGTGATCTAGGATGGTGCCACTGCACCCCAGCCTGGTGGACAGAGAGAGACCCCGCTTCAAAAAAGAAAAAAAAAATCCCTAACAGTGGAGATTCCAAAGACACAGAAGGAACAATGACTTGGTTTTCCACATTTCACACTGGCCTGGCAAAGAATAAAACGTCTTCCTCAACAAAGCCAGACAGATTTCTGGTCCTCTGGGTGCTTGTCACACACATACATCCCCTCTGAAGGTCTGCCTCCCACTCTTCTGACCTAAGTTTTGGTTTTTCGTTTCTCCTTTTTGGTCTAATTTAACTGGGGAACATCTTGCATCTAAACTTTGATGAAAAAGAAAAAAATCCTCCTTTTACTGTGATGACAAAAAAGTGGTGAAAGGGGAAAGGTGACACATGTATTTTTGTATATTCAATAAAAATATTTTCCCAACTCAGGTGCCTGGGTGACAAAGGCCTCATTACTAGTGAACCAGACAACTTCTAAAGAACAAAATCAATTTAAATGTGGTCTTTGATGGTGCCTGCAGATAGGAATATTGTTATTTAGTGGATAAATGCTCCTCTTGCTGGGGATATTTTTGGAGGATCTGGGTGAGTTGTCGGAGGGATGGGCCAGAAACGCTAGTAAATTATAGGTGGTGCAGAGTCCACTCTCAGGTGGCTGCAGTCGATGACTGAACATCCCTTGAGAGCCATGCTGCCATGCGCAAAAAGACACTGAAGGCCATCACATCCTGGCCGAAAAGGAAAGTCGCACTGCCCCCTTGCAGTTTCAGCGCATGAGAAACAAAACCAGGGTGCTGAAGAAAATTAAAATACAGCTTTGCCCTTCTTCGTGCTCCTTCAAAAGCCAAATCATAAGAAGTCGCCCTGAAGCAGTCAGGGAACCACAGGCCTTCAAGGGACGTCTCTTCTAGGATCAAGCCATGGGTGACGGATGGGTCCCCAAGCCTGCGGTTCCTTGCGGATCTACAGGGCCTGAGACCCAGAAGACTCACCGGCGCTCCCGCCTCTTCGGCCCTAAAGAGCAAGCTGAGGATGCCTTGGCCTGGGAGCGCAAAGCCAGGAACGGTTTCCAAAACCCTAAGGAATTCTCTCTCCAAGCCTGCTCCTCGAGTTCCCAGGCTCCCTCCCTAGTCCCGCCAGCCTCTACTCACCACTGACTGCGTCTTTGAAGTGGGTCTTCTCGGAGGAGTCGTAGACAAACTGCACTTTGCTCAGCCTCCAAGTCGCCTCAGGTCCCTTGGACGTATTGTGGCTTTCCTGTTGAGCCGGGGAGGCGCGCTTCAATCGCCTCCGCAGCCTCTGGGTACTTAAACCTAGGGACCGCCACTTCCCACACCCACGCGGAGCCTGGGGCCCCTCTGCCCGCTCGGGTCTGAGTTACCTTTACAAAGAGCATTTTGAGTGCGTACGCGCGATCCACCCAGAACACTTGCAGCTCCGACTCGCTGTGGCCACAACGGCCCTTCACCTCAGCTCCTCGGGTCAATGCGATATCCGCCTGTTCTGTGATCAACTGGGAACACAGACGCCCCGCGCCCCCTCAGCGCGCCAGGCCCCGGGGTGGGGGCTGTAAAGGGCGGCGCGTCCAAACTCTGGGTTGCACGCTTGGGCGCTCCTTTGCGCGCGCGCATGCCAGGTTCCAGGAACATGCGGTTAGATGCTCTACGTGCAGCCCCAGCCGATAGGGGAAGCGGAGAGAAGAGGGGTTATTTTCAAAGCAGGCAAGGCGAGCAGAAGGCGTTACAAGCTGGAACCCCCATGCAGCATTCGGGAGCAGCCTGCAGGGGTGTGGGAAAGAAGGCGGGCGACCCAGGTCTTTGAAAGGCCTTGAGGAGGGGTGCCCTACGCCCTGGAGCCCTAGGAGCAAGCTGGGGGAAAAAGATTCCTTACGTCTACGTAATTGCTGGCCCACACATCATAAGGTACAATAAATTTGGCTGCAAACTCTGCCATGAGACACGTCGTCCCATTTTCCCGCACCACAAATATATCTTTTTCAGGGTTAGTGGAAAGGCCTGAGAGATTTTCCACTTCTTGTTCTGCCATGATTTGAGCCATTGTATCTGCGGAACGAAGAAAACAAATTCCATCAGTTCAGGGCTCAGTGAGCCCATGCGTCTTCGGCGCTAAGATGAGGAGATAGTGGTCTGCAGGCTTTGGAATGACAAAGTTCTCTGCCAGCAGCTGTGCGCTCTACGAGCCATTTCTCTAGCCTGGGTCTAACAAGCTTCATTCCTCCCCTGTTAATTTATAATGAAAAGTGAAAATATAATTTAAAAAAAAATTTAAAAATCATGATTTAGTTTGTAATATATCTGGCCGTTTTCTATATCTTGGGATTTTAAACTAAATCTTTCTTGCCAACGCTCTGACCCCACGAAGCTGGCCTGTCTAGGATCTGTCTGGAATATATCACACAGGTGTATGGCTCTCAGGGAAATTCCTTGCCACCGGCAGGGAAGGCTCTCCCTCCTCCCCCAAAAGGAAAAAAAAAAAACCGCATGACATAAGGGCCATATTTTTTATCTTAATTGGCTTTACTTTGCCGGCTCTGTTCTCTGCAAAGAGTGCATCCCGTCCTCCCAGTCGCCAAAACGCTACTCACGGAACAGCATCAAGAGAACTCGAAGTCTGTCGACGCTGGGGACCGCTCTTCCTCGGAGATCCATACTCGGCAGTGCAGCGAATGAGGCCAGCTGTGCTGCTGCAGAGGCCGCCCGAAAGGGAATCCCTCAAAGTCGCCTCTGGAGTGGGCAGGGGTGAGCGAGGGGCGGGGGCCAGAGAAGAAGGAGGGAGGGAGCGCGTATTCTGTGAGCGCTGGCTGGGACTCGGTGTCTAGTGCGGCACCGACAGCTGCTGGCAGAGCAAATCAGCTCACTGCAGAGAAAAGGACCGCGCGGCGAGGGAGCTGTCCACGGCTGCGAGTGCTGAAAACAATCCGGTTGTGTGGCAGGAGTGGCTGTGGCTTGGCTTGTGCAGAGGGCCAATGAGATTTGGGGGGAGCCTAAAAATCCTCCCTGGGTCTGTTTCCTGTTCTGCAATTGCATCCGCAAAGATGAGTCTGTTCTGAGAAACTTAACACCACCCTCAGACTTATTAAATCT
This sequence comes from Cacajao melanocephalus, assembly GCA_963573385.1. NCBI lineage: Eukaryota > Metazoa > Chordata > Mammalia > Primates > Pitheciidae > Cacajao > Cacajao melanocephalus. The sequence goes on along the minus strand of CAUYLG010001250.1, from coordinate 83,087 downwards.
CCTTACCAGGAACAGTTACGTGGCGTAGATATTGTATCACTGGAGTACTGTCTTCTGAAAATGCATCTGGTTCCTGAAAGAAACGGTAGAGCAAAAATTGTTGCTGCTTTGGGGGAAGAGGGATATGCAGGAATAGAGAGGGAAAATGCTATGGCAACAGTTTCCTGCATTTGGAGACATCCCCTTCTCTCCCCTGCTCTCAATAAGCTCGTGGGTTTAAAGTTAAATTGACACCTCCTCAGACGAGGCCATCAGACAATGCAGTAGTTCCATGTGGGCATATTTTTCTGTGAATTTTGCTCCTGGGTGCATGAGAACTCTGAACTCTGGGGTCATTTACCCTCCCGCATTATATTGTGACACTCTGCCAAGAAGGGATGCAAGCACATCAGAAGTTTGTAAGAGAATATTTAGAATTATGCCCTAATGTCACATAGTTATGTAATAAAAACACACACTGACATTACTCTAAAGCCTCTAGTGGAACAGAAGAACAAATACTACTGGGCTAATTCCTATGTTTACATATTTGGTAGCTTGCTTTTTAAAATTTTTGCTCTATAAATCAGAATACGGCTTTCAAAAATACACATGCAGTCCTCATTAATTGTAGTGATGTCCAAATATTTTATTCCTTAGAGGATATTTTATGTTGCAAATAAATGTTGCATCAGTAATATAATGTTATAAAACAAACTGTCATATTAAAGGGAAAATTGCAAAATATCTCACCTGCATTATGTAATTTGATCCTCTCCAACCTTAGAGGGTAGACAAGGAAAGATATGAGTTATTGTGGTTGTACATACCCCTAAACTGAAGCTCAAATAAATTAAATGACCTTCCCAAATGTCAAATGATCAGTTAGAATTAAAATAGAAAAATCACATGCTTTAACTGGGTAAAGATTATCTTCATTGCTCCTTATATAATATTTTTACTCCATATTTTGACTTCCATTAAAATTTTTATTCAATATCAAATAATGATCTGAAACCTGAAATCTCTATCATTAATTTACATTCTTGAAATTTATAGAATGCTGTTTTAAGTATAATTATATTCTCACGTATCTGCCACAAAGTATTTATATGATATTTTTGGCTTTCAAATATATTCTTATATCAATAATTAGATCACTAGCAATTCAAATTATAATGTAATATTAAAATTGACACATTTTCACATCTTTACTTTTATGTCTGTATTTCAGTATTTCATCCAAACATTTCTCAAGAACTTTACAAAGATAATTATATATAGAAGAATTGATGCAAAGTTATACAGGGTAACTTAACAGAAATGATTTTATACAGAAGATTGATATAAGGTCAATTCTTATCAGTTGAGAGTGGAAAATGTAACATTTATATGTGTTACTTGTTTTCATGTCAGCAAATATTATTAAACCTTTATTTTCATGTAGTACTGGAAAACTGGAAAAAATGAGACATGTAATAAAGTATTTATTCTCTCTCTCTCTCTCTCCCCAAGATTTTATGAGGAAAGAAATGAGTAGATTTCAGTCCAGGATTCACTATTTATTACTTTCATGACCTTGTAAAGATTTTATTTTTTCTCATCTGAAAAATTGGGAAAATAACTCAGGGGATGGCTAGTTAGACCAAATAGGCCAATGAATATAAAAGCATTCTAAACAAAGTACAAATAGATCCATAAATGTTAACCAAATACTTACTACTTACAGTATGCCTGATGCTTTGAAAACCCAAAGATATTTATCATTACACAAGCAGGAGTGATACCTATAAAATATTATGACAGTTTATCTTGTAATATGTTATTGCAGATATCTTCACTATATAAGTTGTTAAAAGAGCAACTGAATTAATTCATGATTATCTGCCTTAATAATAAAATATTAGATGGGTAGTAGCATTGGCCATTGATCTTAAAATGTTGTGGTATTTCCTTTGAAAATTATATGTGATATAAATGATCTCTTTGTTGACACCAGGGAGTGTGCCCTAGAGTACTCAAATGAGTTGAAAGAAGAAAGGAAGCAATTTTAACCCTTTCTTTCTGAGAGGATCATTTTCAAAGCACAATCAGTTCAACGCCCTTTTTAATGTTTAATCTTAAACATGGCTAATAAATACCCATTAATTTGTTCATCTTATCCACTGTGATACATTGCAATATGAGTTAGGTCATTATAACTACAACTTTCACCTACATTAATTAAATATCTTTCTAATCATTCAGAAAAATTATTTGGTTCTCTAAAATAAGAAAAGAGGTGATCAAGGAGCAAAATTTACCATTAAATTGCATTTTAATATATTAACAATGTTTCCCTGAATGTGCTCTATTTTTTATTTCTCAAGTCTGAAAGATGGTAGGAGAAATTGACATAAATATGTACACGTGTGGGTGGTGACTGTGTCAATTTTTATTATTGCTGCTGGTGGTCAATAGAAATTGTTAGGGTGCAGTGTGACCTAAACACACTGGCTTTGGGATCTCCTCTAGATCCTCTAGTCCTTCAAAGGCTGCTTTTAATTTCATATGGATGCTTACTGAATTAGCCTTTACAAATCTCATGCCATTGGGTGGTTGCTGTTTTATAAAAGCTCAAGAAGAGGCCCCTGCATAGAACTTTCAATTTGGATTAAAAAATATAAGAATTTACATAAAGATGCCATATAGCCTGGCACAGTGTCTCCATGAATGTTTAGGGGAAAAAATAAGACAGGCATCCCAGGTGGGAGAGTGGTTGAAATTTACCAAAATAAGGCCTCTTGGAGAAGGTGGGTCTTGAAAGAAGTTGACAAACTGATGTAGGGTGGAAGGAAGAATGCAGATGAAAAAAATATCTATTGAATAGGGAATCAATGCAAAGATGTAACTCTTCATCCATCCATATTTATCAATTTATAATTTATAAAAAACAAATTAGGCCCTAAATCTACAGTGTCTTACATACTATTAAATCCCTATTTTACTTCCTTAATTGATAATTTACTCACATATGGCATAAGCAAAAGAATGGCATATGCAAAATTTATCCTAAATAAAATGACACTTTTCAAGTTGTTAGGGGCATCTTTTTATACTTGGTTGTGCATGCAATTGATTTGTCTTTGTAGAATTAAGAAACAAAATTATGAAATTTAGTGAATAATACTAATAAGAAAAGCATATTTAAGAGCTTCAAAGGGAAAAGGCTGGGCTTTGTTGCAGCTGAAATTTGGTTTATTGAGGTTTCAGTTCACTTTACAGTAAAGTGTAAAAATGTACTCCTTGCTCTGTTGTCCCCACAGCCACCAAGCCATCCGTCCCTGACCCACACACAGACAATGGGAGCACACCAGAATAACAGAAGCAGAAGTAATTTAAACAAGCAAGATACACACAGCTGTTTAGCCAGACTTTCTACTCACCAAAACCTTTTCTTGTGTTCAGCTTATCACAGAACAATTATTTCATTTCATTATTTCATTTAATCATTGCCTTCAAAGACCTCTGTAATCCTTTCTAGGATCTAAACCCTTGTGGGATAGAAACTAGAAAATAAATGTTTGCACAAGAAGTATTTTTCAGTTTCAATCTCACAAGGGTTTAGGTCCATAGCAAAAAGTAAAACAATAAGTGTGTGCATGGGCAATGTATACACAAGGATACTTTGTGCATGTGTTGTTAAGCCCTAGAATATTTGGAAAGGATCAGAAAATTGAGTTTAGGCTCCGACACACTCAGTCTACATGCCCTTGGTGCAATTTCCCTCATCCTAGCACTTCTTCGGTGTCTCCTGCATCTACTCTAATGAAACAAGGGTTGTTTTTGCAATAAAGTTAGTCAGTGGAGGGGACAAGGCACCAGAATAATGGCCTCTTATTGGCTATGTTCACACTAAGTCCTGAAAAAAATTTCCTTTATGAGTTCATTTAGAGGAAATGCCTTCACCATGGGGGAATACAGAGAAGAGTATCCTTATAGCAAACCATGACAAAATAAATGGTGAGAGACCAGGTCATCGTTACCCAAAATTTCAGTAGCAAATAAATTATTTTTGTCTTTTGAATCCAGGATTAGTTAACTGTTCTGATCAGTTTTAAGTCAGTTACACAGGAATTTAGTTGCCACAAGCTTCAACGTATGCATTTTTCGTCAGCAATACACGATTCAATCTGCTATCTCAGCAGCGAAGAAAACCTTGTTAACTTGTGGGCAGGGGACCTTTCTGTAAGGTAGAATTAAAACTAATTTGAGGATTTTAAAAAATCTTAAATAAGTCTGTTCTCCAAGAAACGACATCTGTCACAATAGGCCTAAGTTTAGACAAGCTGTGACTCATTTTACATGTCTTGCTACCTGAATTCTGAGCTAATACAATGCCCTAAAAATCTCTGAGATATCACAGGAGTTCATTGTTCCCTTGGTTAGTTACCTTTTTTTTTTTTTTTTTTTTTGAGACAAAGTCTCACTCTGTCACCCAGGCTAGAGTGCAGTGGGGCAATCTCACTGCAGTCTCCCCCTCCCAGATGCAAGTGATTTTCCTGCTTCAGCCTCCTGGGTAGCTGGTACTACAGGCATGTGCCACTATGCCCGGCTAATTTTTGTATTTTTCGTAGAGATGAGGTTTCACTATGTTGGCCAGGCTGGTCTCAAACTCCTGACCTCGTGATCCACTCACTTCGGCCTCCCAAAGTGCTGGGATTACAGGCGTGAGCCACCACGGCCGGCCAGTTACTCTTCTGTCTATCTGAAGTTATCAGCGTATTAACTTGAAGAAGTGTTTGGAACTAAGGAAAATTTATATTAACCGCCTTTGGGAAGGATGGTGAGAGTGGAGCCCAGAGTCCACTGCCTCCTATTGAAGCTTTGCACGCATTGCAGCTGGAGTCCTGGAATTCCCTGGGGTGCTCTGATGTAAGTTTAGGACTTTTTTTTTCTTCTTTGTGAAAACATTGCAAGATGCTCTAGTAACAAGGTAGTTGAAAGGGGAGAGTGTATTGGAAAGGTGAATGGGATGGGAGCATAAGAAGCGATATGCTAGTTATGACTTTATTATTCTAGTAGCGACAACATCTGGAAGGAGTAGCTTCACCTCTCTGGTCTTGGACATACCTTTCCTAAAGGATCCCTCCGGGACTACATGCCCCAAGCCTCTGAGTGATCTTAGTAGGGAAGCGATCTAAGCAATTCCTGAAGGTGCTTGGGATTAAATTATTAAAATGTAATATTTGAACTTGCAGGAGGTGTGCGCTGTTCAGGACACATGGACCATGGTCTGTGGCGTTACCTTTGGACGGCGCGGCGGTAGGTGGGCCTGGTTGCTCCTGGGTCTGTATCCTCAGGCTGGCCCGCACGCCCGCTGCGAACTCCAGACTTGATAGCTTCTACCGGTGTGAAGGAAGATGTACGCTACTGTTGGGCGCCTCGCTGCCTGCACCCATAGCTCGCGATGTCCTCAGCCTGGGAAAGACAAAGACTTCGGCGCTTTGCACCCGAGTTGGGCTCCTTGGCACATTCAAGCAGCTGCTCCGGGTATAGCGATGGGTCATAAAACTCAGGCCTACTTGCAAAGCCGAGGCCCACACCGGCTCCAAAGCTCAGGGAGAGAGGTCAGTCCCTGGGCTGGGGTTGAGAAGTTCGGGTCATGGCGACAGGAACCATGGGGTCTTTAGTGTTCGGGTACCTAGGAGAGTTAGACATGTCACAGGAGTTCATTGTTCCCTTAGTTACTTTTTTTAACTTGTCTATCTGACAACTTTAAAGGGCGACGAAAGTTCCTAGTAGAGAGCGTGCCTTGGCTCCTCTGAGACCTTCTTCGGAACTCTTACGCCCTGGGAAGCCTCTGTCGACCTTGCTTTGGGGAGGATGGGTGATGAGACAGATCCCGGCGATCACTCGGGTCCCTCCCTGGCCCGGAGAAAAGCCTGGAGACCAGTAGGGGAGACAGGGTATTAAACAGAGGAGAAGGAGGAGACCAGGTTACAGAGGCTTCGCTTCTCTCTTTTTCTTGTTCTTTTCTAAACCTCCAGCACAGTGTTCGTGCCCAGGAAAATTCCCCCGAAGAGCCCCAGCGGTCTAGCCTCCCGGTAAAATGGAGAGGATGCTGAGTTCCAAGGCCTGGGGCCCGCGGGAATCCTCGCTGCAGTTTGGTCCTGGGACAACCCCAGGACCTGTATGAGATTTTCCAAACAGGCAATAGATTCTGCTCAGAGGAGGTCGAAGCAGATACTGCCGACCAGGCTCTGAGGGCGCGCAGACAGCCCAGGCGCGTATCCAGAGGAAGCGCATTTTCGCCATGCGGCGGGGCTGGCGCCAGCCCTGGAGACAAATAGGTTCGGCCCCGGCACCAGAAGAGAAGGTGGACTGACTCACTGGTGTTCCCTTTGTAAGGTCTCTGGTCGCTAAACTAAGCTCCAGGCCGGGAGAAGCCGGATTGAAACTCACACCTCCTCTTACCTCCAACCCCTCAGGGAGCCCGAGGCTGCTGGAGACTCTGGGCTATGTTAAGGCTTTTTTTTTTTTTTTTTTTTTTTCCCCTACTGTCTCCTCATTCCCTAATCTGGACATGAGGGAGTGGGAGAAAGGGCCTTCTACACCCTGGATCGGAACTGGAAGAAAAATCCAGGCTTCCACCTTAATGGAAGACAAACCGAGGGCCCGCCTCTCCGCGGAAAGTCCCCACCACTGAGGCTCCTTCGGAGACCCGCTGCACACCGCCTCCGGTCCCGGTCCAGCCCGCCAAGTGTGCTGCCCGACGCCGCAGGTGGGACATGAGAGCCGGTGTCTGGCGGCGCTCAAGGGTGGCCTGTCCCTGCCTCTTTCTCCTGCTCCCGTGAGGACCAGTTACGAACTCTGGGAGGCGCCACACCTGATAAACGCCCTGGAGATCTTTTCAACAGTCCCTCAAAGTAAGGGTATGAAAACATCACATTTGGGTTTTTTTCCTCCATGGTGACCATTAGGGTTTTTTCCATTTAAAAGCAAATTTGGGGTGCCCAAGACTTGCCTCTGCTTGTGAGATTCCCCAGGCCTCTGCTGTCCACCAGAGGTGTCCCTTGGCCCAGCAGCCCCGCGTGGGCACCTACCCCCGCATTCTCCGGACCCAAATCTATTTCCTCCCCAGGTTTTTCTAATTCTCTGGGGCCAATGTTTTTCTTCTTCAGCGAAACAGCACGGTCTATGAAAGTTTGTAGCCACCGCCTCGCCTGCAGCCTCGAGAGTCTCAACCCAAGCCAAACCGGCCTTGGAGCGCAGAGCAGCAAAGCCATAGCAGGCGACGCGAGCTAATGCGGGTCGCGCTGAGGTCGGGAGCCCAGGCGGCGGCGGCAGCGCAGTTATTCCCGGGTGACTCTGGGGACGCGCGCAGATGGGGGACGCCTCCGGCCGCGCACTCGCGGCCAGCTGCTGCTCCCGGGAACCCGGCGCTGATAGATCGTCTCATTTCCCGAGTTGATGGGCCGGAACCTGGGATGGCTGTGCGGGCGGGGAGAGGGTGGGCGGCCCTAGGTGCTAGATTTTGGTTAGGGAAGAATACATTTCTTGAAGAAAAAACCCGACCTTCCCCTGAACGCGAGGTTATGATCCGTTTTTCCATGTTATATGCTGAGCGCAAGCGCCGTGCCCCTTGTCGCCATGGACCGCGGTGCCCCGTGTGCTGTGGCGGTTCCCGGGGGCGCCTGGGGCCTCCGAGTCTGCCCGCACCGCGCCACGTGGCATCTTTTTTCACCGGAGGCTGCGAAAGGAGAGGACTCTCTCTTCCAATGCCCTGGGGATATGCGGGCCGCAAAAACCCTCCTTCCTTTCCCGGTACACCTAAAGTCCGCATCTTGCGGTGGACTGAGAACTTGGGCTCCCGTAGAGTGCTCACCCCGACCCTCGAGGCGCTGCGAAGCCAAGGGCCAGCCCCGTGCCACATCACCCATTTTGGAGGAAGGAGGCAAAACCGGTGTTGAAAGTCGCGGCAGTGGTGAGGGAGAGCAGTAGAAGGGTGCCTGAGAAATGCGCATCGAAATGCTTGAATCCCTTCTGTCTGACCCTCCAGCAGGACGAAGAAAGTCGTGCAACCCCCGGTAGGGAGAGGCTGCCTGTCCTGGCACCCTGCCCCAGGGCTCAGGCGGGAGTCAGAGGGAATGCGAAGAGGGGAAAGTCCGAGGCTGAGCTTGGGTGGAAGGAGAGTAGAGGAACTGGACAAGGGTGTTGTTGGGGCTTCCTGCCTCTGGGCAGCAACGGTGGGTTTTTTCTTTTAGCTTCTCAGAATCTTCCTCCATCTCAAGAACTAGAACTCCGACTCCACTCCAAGGTGTTCCTCATAGGCTGGGTCTTGGAGAGCACTGAACATTTCTCAAACCTGGAATCTTAAAGAATCCCAAATCTGGGTGCACCTTGGCCTAATATGCTCTCCCAGGAAGACTGTCGGGAAAGCCGCAGCTCTCTAGAGGGCCAGGAAACACCACAAGGTTCAGGGCATCTGACAAAGTGCTGCCCAAAACCCAAAGCCTGGTTCTGGGACCAGCAGCATCATGGTTGCCTGGAGACTGCAGGATTGCAGGCCTCACCTAGCCCTACTGCATCAGAACCTGAATCTGAGACATAGCCAAGGACTTGTGCACAGTCCGGTTGGAGAAGCCCTTGCCTAATTTACAGAACCTGAGTTTAGCCTTTGACAACTTGTTCAGCTCTGTTCCTCCCAGTCTCCTCTTACCACCTGTCAAGTGGGAGCTGTTTTGGAGGTCCTGGGGGGTTTTACACACTCCTGAATGCACTTCAGACCAATGGAATCAGAATCTCTAGTTTGATGGAGCATAGGCAGGAGTGTGTGTTTTAAGTATCTCCAGGTGATTTTAATGGCAGCCAGGAATGACTAGTGTAGACATACCCACTTTACAGGTTAGTTGATTAGCTAAGATAAGGCCTGGACAAGAGAATATGTACCGTGATAAGGCCACTGCTCTCTGTAGCCCGATCCATTCTGACTCCAGCAAGTGTGGTCTTAACCTAATTAGCCAAGCATGGCTAATTAATGTTGCTGTGCCTCAGTTTCCTTACCCACAAAATGAAGTTGATAATAGTGCCCACCACAAAGGGTTTTGTGAGGATTAAGAATCAAATGTTTAAAATCAAATTCAACAGATACCGGTTTATAAGATCAAATCCCCCAATCTCTCGTTTTAAACTAAATATTAGAGGGGCTTGATTACATATATATCTCACTCTACCACCCAACTCCCTCGCCAAGCCAAGCAGGCCTCTTCCAGAGCACAACAGCTTGCTTTGCGTCAATATTCTTGTCTATTTTTGAACACTTGTAGCACAAAAACCAATATTTTAACTTGCTTTGCAATTCAGTAAACCTGATCCTCTTGCAAAGGTTAATTTTGCCAAGTACGGTAATCTTATTCCAGGTCCATCAGTTTCCAAAGCACTAGTGTGAAGGGTGTGCTCAGTTCTGTGTCTTACCAGAGCAGCCACATGGGAAGACCCCATCCGGAGATGGTGATTCTGTAGGTTTGAAGTGTGGTGGCTTGTTCGTATATCTAAAAAGTTTCCAAGTAATGCTGAAGCTTCAAGTCAGAGGGGACCACACTTTGAGAAACACGGTGCAAAATGAATGGTTGACTCAAAACATCTCAGGAATCTCAGTGGCAACACTGGTAGAAATGCAATGTGAAACACACACATAATTTAACATAATTTAAAATATTCTTGTAGCTACTTTTTAAAAAGTAAAAAAAAAGGTAAAATTAATTTTAATAATGTATTTTAATTAACCAAATATATCCAGAATATTTTTTCAACACCTAATCAAGAACAAATATGTGGTGAAGGTTAACTGAAAAATCACAAGATCTATGCATTTAGAAAAAACGATTCTATTTCTTGTAAAAGTTTACAGCCCACCAGGTGGCCATCCTACTGGCTGGGAAGTGTAGCTTCCAGCAAAAACCAGAAATAGGCACTTTGAGGGAGAGAGGGATAAGACAGAAATTTTAGTTGAACAGGTTGGCCAAATATACATAGTCAACATGTTACAGGAGGAGCTATAAATATCCATTAAGGTGGTCCTGAGGCATGTGTACTGAACAAACATGCATGTAACATATGACCATGTTTGCTTTGGGATGGATAATTAACATTTAAATGTATTACAATTAGGCCCTATACCTCCTTTTAAAGACACAAAGGCAACCAAGTGCACAGCCTCTGTAAATCGGCCAGAATCAGTCCATGGCTGGTAGTTTTCTTATAAGGAGGAAGTTACTGAAATCAGTCTCTTGTCCAGTCAAAGCTGTAGTTATGGCTGGTGGAACAGGGGGCTCAGTTAGTCAGTGGCTGGCAGTGAGCTGCAAATTGTTTTAATATTGCTTCTCTGAAGGCCAGTGCTTGTTTAGCTTCAAGGAAAAAAGGAAAAAACTTTGGCAGTTGGAACCTGGTTTATTATTTAAGTGTGTATGTTGAGGGAGAGCAAAGTTGGGGAGGGGGGTGGTACATGATAACTCTTGCCTGGCACGGTAGGTCCCGTTTGTAATTTGGTGTTTTATTACCGCAAAGAGTCCATTCTGCCAGTTTTGTGACCTCTATTTTAACATTAATTCTGGTCAGTGATTGTGCCTACACCACAAAAGGGAGGGGGCATAAGAAGGGGTGTCTGACCTACTGTCACATCGTGGCCGGGAACTTAGTTTTTAAGGTTTCTCTGCGGTGTCAGTCTCCTTAGCTAAGAGGGTGTCCCTTCAGTTGGTGGAGAAGGGCTTAGGATTTTTAGTTTATATGAGCTGTTTTACATTTTTTTATTAAGTAAGTCTTTGAAATCTGGTGTTTCTAATATGTAATAGCCAGATTTCAAATGCTCAAGAGTTGCAAGTGTCTGGTAGCTTCTGTATGAGACAGTGCAGGTCTCAAAAATTACTTCAACAGGAACAAAAATGTTCCCTTGAAAATTTCCAGAAATGTGCATAAACCAGAATGTACAAATAATTTTGCCTTTATTTGGTGTACTAGTTTGCTTGGGCTGCCATAACAAAATGCCATAGACTGGGTGGCTTAAACAACAGAGATTTCTTTCTCATTGTTCCGGAGGCTGAAGTCTGAGCTCTGGCACTAGCATGGTGAGTTTCTGCTGAGGGTTCTCTTTCTGGATTGCTGAATAAGCCACGTTGACTTCTGTGTATGTCCTCACATGGCCCTACCTTCGTGACATCATCTAAACCTAATTATCTCCCCAAAACTCAATCTCCAAATACTCCTTACTTTGAGAATTAGGGCTTCAACATATGAATTTTGAGGGGGAGACAATTCAGTCCATAGAATACGAGACTGGTCGGTATGAGAAAAGTGAGGATAGGACAAAAGAGGCAGGAGTATCTCTGTCATTCAGGAGCTATGAGGCAGGAGCCATTCCACTACGGGTGTGATGATCAATCAAGTTCATGTTTTGATAGGATGTTTAGTAGACATCCTCTGTTTTGCTCCTGCCCCACCATAGGTATGTACTACTATTTCCTTTATCCATATTCTATTTCTCTCAAAGGAAATGCAGTCCCCAACTCTCATTTCATAGAATTCTGGCAATGTTGAATCTGCACTGATTACTGGTATAGGAATCAATATCTGACCTTATAAGGAAGGATGAAGCATTTCTCAGAGCTTGTGGGAAAGATATTCTTGTTCTTCTCTGGATTGGATGTAAGATCTGGAACTGCTAGAAGGTGACAACTTGGGCTTCCACCATAAGGAAACAGAGTTTCCAGTAACACAGAGAAAATCAGAACTAAGAGAGAGAGAAATCAGGGCCACTTTGATTACTTGACTCAGCTGCACTTAAAGCCAGCTGGGAATCAGCTCACCATCTTTTAAAAGATGACAGAGGAGGCTAGGCACAGTGGCTCACGCCCGTACTTTGGGAGGCCAAGGTGGGTGGATCACAAAGTCAGGAGTTCAAGACCAGCCTGGCCAACATAGTGAAACCCCATCTCTACTAAAAATAAAAAAAATTTGTCCACGTGGTGGCGGGTGCCTGTAATCCCAGCTACTTGGGAGGCTGAGGCAGGAGAATTGCTTGAGCCTGGGAGGCAGAGGTTGCAGTGAGCCAGAGGTTGTGCCACTGCAATCCAGCCTGGGTGACAGTTCAAGACTCTGTCTCCAAAAAAAGAAAAAAAATGACAGAGGAAATCCATGAGTTTGTAAGTCTCACAAGCTGGAGCAGAGTAGCAATTTGCATTTGTTGGGCCTCTTGTCCTAGCATTCAAGTGCTTTGATGAGTTATTATTTAAAAAATGACATTAGTAGCAAAATTTGTAACCTTTAGGCCATGTTTTATATCCCATTTATTAAAAATGTCTGATGTATGACCTGGAATCTAAAGTACCTTGGCAATTGGAAATCTGATAAAAGATCGAGATCGAAAACCATATGGTAGATGTACTTCTCACAGCCAAATAGTTCAACCCAATTACTGCTAGAAGGCTGCTCATTACTTCCCTCCAAGAGGATGAAATTTGAAATAGGGCTTGACAGGAGTATAAATAAACACAGATATTACTCCTTCTTACATGGCCACAAAAATATATTTCATACACCTGTGACTGTACCTTTAGAGCTTTATACTGTGGTTATTTTTCTGTGTTTCCTACTAGTTGAGAAATCCTTGAGGGCAAGAACCATATTTAATACATCTCTGTATCCCCAACACCTGTCCTAAGGCCTGGAACACCACAGATACAAAATAGTATTTCCTGAATTTACACTTCTCTATTATGTTGCTTTGTTATTTCGAGGAGTCACTAATGCCAGCACATGCATGAAGATGAAATACACTGTAATCATTATATTCTAAAAGTATCACCACATTACCAGTGGTTCAGGTCTGTTACAGAAACATTTATGGGTATTTATTAGACACTATTCTAAGCTCTGTTATAAACAGATCAAGACATGCACCATGTTTATTGGCTTTGGACCTTTGTGCTTGTTGTTCCTTCTACCTTGAATGCTCTTCCCATACCCTTATTCTCCTCCATATCCCTAGGACTTCTCACTTGCCTTACTCGGGTCTGTCTTCAGATGGGACCCTCTCAGTGAAGCCTTTCCTGGACATCCTAAACACTCTCTCCACCTCCATCCTTCATCCAGGCTGTGTTTTTCTCCTTATAACATATTGCTTTTTTTAATAGTCTGCATTTCATCACATTGAAGTGCCATATTATTGTAAACTACACCATTATTTTATGTACTGTTACAAAAGCAAAACATGCTACCAATTAAACCAGGCATGCCATCGATTAAGACTCATTCAAAGTTAGAATTGATGAAATGCATTCATTTACATTATTTGTTGTCTGGTCTTTTTTATTAGAATAAAGATCTCAATCTTTTTTAAGTTCTTATCCTCCAGTGCCTTGAAACATAATAGGCATTTAAAATGTTAAATGTGGGAGGATAAAATCCATGTCTTCAGGAGTGAGATCAAGTAAACAGTTATGAAACAATATAATAAATGCTCAAGTAGAAGATGGTAGGAAGTTTTTTTTGGAAGCAGAGAAGAGCCTGTCTCCCTCAGCCTGGCGGGGAAGGGCCTCTCAGGGGAGGTGATGACCAAGCTGGTCTAGAAGGGTGTTGGAGGCAGACCCACTGCAGGGGAAGATTTTCAAGCATCAAAGTCCATGGATATAAAAGGATATGAAAAGCTAGGAAAACTGGAGGTTATTCTATCTGACCAAAATGTGTATTGTGTCTAAAGCAGTGATTCTTAACCTTGAACAAGTATCAGAAATGCCTACAGGGCTTATGAAAGCACATTGTTGGGCTCATTCCCCAGAGATTCTGATTCCACAAAACTGGAGTGCAGCAAGAGAACTTGCATTCTAATAAGTTCAGAGGTGATGCTGATACTGCAGGTCCAAGGACCACACTTTAGGAACTGCTGGCCTGGGGGGAGGCTGGAGGAGGGGAGTCAGTCAGCTCAGCTCAGATGGGGCTGCACACTCAGCACTGGTTGCATATGCTCAGATGAGGCATGGAGATCACGAGGGGAGGAGGGCAGCAAGGGGCTTTTCATTTCCTCATTACGATGTGCAATAAATAGAGTGCAAGGACTTTTCTATAGCTTCCTCAGTCTAGGGAAAGCAAACACTTTTCCTTGTGTCCAAGATGCCCCCTTGTTCTTTAAGACTGAAAGAGAACAAATACATTAACTTTTGTCTACACCAGGCTCCTTTAAAGAACAATGTCTCCATTTTATCCCAACACTTACATTACTGTTCCCATAAGGAAACTCAGGCCTGGATGATTAAGTGCTGGGATACAACTCCTCTGCTCCCAGCTTTCACATCCCCATTAGTAAAAGGGAAAATAGGGCCCAGAACCCATTGTGCTTCTGGCAAGACTCTCCTTGCCCGTCTGCTCCTCAGCACGCACAGCGTCACTACCACCATCTGGAAACTATCCAGACTATTTATCCCTATCCTGTCAGGGACCCCCAGGAGCCCAGGCCCTCAACTCCTCCTTATATAGCTCTGAAACCTCCCATAAGAATATCATTTCCTACCGCACTTATCTTCTGGAACTCATGATCAGCAAAATTCCCAAAATCTGCAACTTCTCTGCAAATACCCCTCCCTTGGTTGCTCTAACCCAGATCAGAATATTCTATGGAGGGACACTGCTTTCTCTGCAGCTCTTTCAAGAGGGAGCTGTAACCTCCCAAACTTCAGTCCCACTGGGTCTGAAGGGTGTGTGTCTCCTTTAATCCTCATTGTTGTTTTCCCAGGCTGTTCTCTTATTTTTCCTCCCTAAGACAGCCCCTGCTCTCCCAGCTTCCTATCTGATGTCATCAGACTGTAACTCCTCTACTCTTTCTGGTGCAACCATGTACTGTTACTCCCATCCCAACAATGGGTGATGCCTCATTCTCTGAATATGTTAGCTATTGACTCAAGATCACTCTCTAATACTCCTTGTCCTCTTCCCCCTCTTGGTGGTGTCAGTATCCATAGCTGTGGCTTTCTAACCGCACCAATTCCAGTCCCTCAAGCTCCTCCCCACTAAAGGTCTTGTCTTAAATTCTATCGCAGCCATTTAACCCATGATTCAATTTCCTTCCAGTCACCTGATTCATAGCCTGGCTCTTTGAAATAACTGTCTACAAGCACTGTTTCCATGTTTTCCTCCCATTGTCTTGAGCCTTCTTCAATTGGGACCCACCCAAGTTGGTCTTGTTGAGGTGTGATGGTCTTTGATGTGTTAACTTGGTTAGGAAAGGTTATTAAATCAAACGGTGATCTGGGTGCTGCTGTGAAGATATTTTTGCTGCTGTTACTAAAGTCTATTATCAATTGACTTTAAGCAACAGAGATATTTTAGATAATCTGGTGGACCTCATCCAATCAGCTGAAGTTCTTAAAAGCAGAGCTGACAATTCTCTGGAGAAAAAAACAATTTGCTTGTGAACACAAGCTTGAGAGTTCCAGCCTGTCCTTCCTAATGCCTATGGAATTTGGAGTTACCCACTTACTCCCCTATAATCACATAAGCCAATTCCTTGCAGCGAATCTCTTAACAGATATCTCCTACTAGTTCTGCTCCTCCGTGGGTTCAACCCAAACTGATACATGATGTTATTAATGGTTTCCAAGTTCCCAAATTTAATGATAAATTTTCAGGTCTTACTTATCAAATTTGACACAGTTGATTATTTCCTTATTGAGGCCCTTTGCTCATTGACTTATAGAACAGTTCACTCTCTTGCATTTCTCATGAATCACTGGTTTCCTCACAGTTCCTCAAGGAAGCCTACAAGATGTAGTATTTATTCTGGGAATCCATGAACCTAGCTGAGATTCAGTTCTATTCTGGAAGATGATGGGTGGATGGATACTGTGGGGAACACTAGCAGTTGCTATCTCAGCAACTGATGAGAATGACAAAGATGCACAGTGTGACTGGGGCAGGCTGGTATTAAACTAGATTTTGGAATTTGTATGAAACTAGATTGGAGAGGCAGGTAGGTATGGAAGGTTATTTCCAAAGTGGCTGCCTCAAATCTCTCCCATGCTTTTATATTAATATCCTTCCTCCAATCAAGAGGTGGGTCTAGCTTTCCTCCCCTTTGAGTCGGGACTGACCGTATGACTTAATTTGACCAATAGCGTAGACCATTAGAATGTGGTGGCCTAAACTTTAAGAATCAATCCTGGCAGCTTCCTTTGTTGCCCTCTTGAGATTCAGAGTCCAGGTAAAGAAACTGGAACTTGACCACTAAATGCTGAGAGACTACGTGGAGAGGGAGCAAGCAGCCCAGTCAGGCATCCCAACTGAGGCACCAGATGTGTCAGGAAAACCACGTTGGACATTCCAGCCCCAGCTGGGTTCTCAACCAACGCAGCCATACGAACGACCCCAGTCAATACCAAGTGGAGCAGAAGAACTAGCCAGCTGAGGCCAGCCAACCTAGAGCACCATGAGAAGTACTGAATTGTTGTTGCTTCAAGCACTCAGTTTTGGGATAGTTTGTTATGCAACAATAGATAACTAGAATAGCAGGGGCAGAATCACGTGAAGGTGTATAGGCTTGGGAAAGGAGTTTGGCCTTTATTTTTAGTGCAGAGGGAAGCATTAGGGGATTTTAAGCAGATGAGCTGTACAAACAGTCTGATTTGTACTTCAAGAAGATCACTCTTCTACTGTGTGCAAAGAGGACTGCAGGAGCTCAAGAGTGGATGGAAATGAAACCAGGAAGCTGTTAGAGTGGTCAAAGCAAGAGACGACATTGGTTAAAACCAAGGTGGTTATCTCAGTAGTGTTGAGAAGTGATTCCATTTCAGAAATATGCTGGAGGAAGAGTGGATAATACTTATCGATTATACCAAAGGGAAAAGAGAAAGCCATTAATCAAAGATAATCCTGAGAGTTTTAACCTCAGGCTGGGAAAAAGCAGGCAAGAAAACCAGGAATTCTAATTTGAATAAGTTAAGTTTGAAATGTTATTACATTTCCAATGGCAGCTTTGAGTATTTGAACATCAACAACGAGGACATTGTTGGATGGATAAAATCGAGACTCTGATTACCAAGGATCCTTCTTGCCTCTTGAAGATCAGGCGTGTGGCTTTGTCCTTGCTCTTAGAGTAGGGTCTATTTTCTCATACAAGTGCAAAAGATCACTGAACCCAAATGCTAGACTTTCACATTGAGAAGAAAATTTAGAAAGGTGCACTGTCTTTGAGACAGAGTCTCATGGTTTTCTTGGCACCTGCTATGCATATCTGGTAGACTTGAGATGATTAATGGACAAGATTGTTCATGACCCACTTATGGGCTGTTTCTTCCATTATAATGCCTTTGAAATCTGGAAGGCTGGCTAGATTCAATTTCAACTGGAAGTGCTATCACCTTTTTTTTTTAATCGTTAAACAAAGCCCACAACCCAGTCATACCTTTAGAGGTTTTATTGTTACTAAAATATAGCACACATTACAGTATCTGTGTATCTTTCATGTTTTCTGTCTTATTGGTTAGAATATCCAAAATGGGAAATAATGATCCAGGGCTGATTAGTTCTCACTAATTTTGGTAATTAATTTTGATCATTCAAGAGTACCTTATTTTAGATTATTCAGGACTTCTGTTGTTGTTTCTATTTCTTGCTAATAACATCCATACCAGAGGATAGCCAGTGAAAAAGAAAACAGGGAGCAAAAGCAAATAACTCTGTTTTTTCCTGGTCAAGTAATCCAATAAGCAAACTTCAGGATGTGTCTTTTTTGCATGACATTGAGGTGTCTACCACCTAACAGGAAAGGTAAGGCACATATATGAAAATCTGGCACGCTCCAGCAGCTGGAAGTATCATTATTTTTTTAAACAAAGTAAGTCCACTTTGAATGTCCTCTCCCAATGTGGCTAACTCTCCAAGGTTGAAGGGGAGCCCACTGCAGCAGACACTCTTGGTGCTCCACTCATATTCCCTTGACCCCTCAACCTCTCATAGATTTAGTACCATCTCATTTGTGCCTATGGCTTCCTGCCTCAGGCACCTGCAGCTCTCTCCCTGAGTGCTTCTCTGGCTCCAGGAGCTTGCTTGGCCCATCAGGGGCAGGCAGGAGCTGCTAGGGAGTCACTACCCTCCAGAGCAACTCCCATCCAATGAGAAGAGAAAGCTGATGGACAAATACCCCTTGTCTCCACCCTCATGGGACAATTCAGAGGTGTGTGCTACATTGTCCTGCTGAGTCCTTAGCAGGATTGTGCCCATCACCCACAGCAGTAACAGTCTCATAATCATTCCTTTATTGTTTTACTTCCATCCATCAACCCCTCATTATATTTCCTGGGATCACCTTCCAAATAAAATACTTGCACTCAAATTTTTGTCTGAGGCTCTGCTTTGTGCAGAACACAGACTGTGACATGCTGCATCATTTGTCTTCTTCTTCAGAACCACACAATCACACTAAGGCTTGTAAACCCCTCAGAGTGGGGAAGGTGCCCATTCCTCAGTCCCAGAGGTCACTGTAGCCATTGTCTCTTGTCCAATCCAGCAAGGGCAAGAGTGCCATGTCCAAGAAAGCCTTCACTCTTGGCAGCTTGTCTACAAAGGTTTGTAAAGTAGCAGAAAGCAAGGCTTGGAAGCAGTCAGGCAGCAGAACCATCTGAGGTTCTGCCACTTCCTGGCCCTGGACTTCAGAAACCCTGTGTCTTTGAGGGATCCAAAAATACTTTATTGCTTCTCCTCCCCCAAAGCTAAAGAGTTGGGTTCCTGCCACTGTGCCTCTACACCCCCATCCCTCCCCACTTCTTTACTCCAGGGTAAGTGGGCTAGACTGAAGGCTGGCAAACTTTCCTTGCAAAGAGCCAGAGAGCAAATATTTTAGATGCTGCAGGTCATATGGTCTCTGTTACAAATCTCTGACCCGGTTGTCATAACACAAATGCAACCAGAGGTCACATTTAAGTGGATGAGCATGGCAGTGTTCCAATACAATTTTTTAATGGACATCCAAATTTGAATTTCATATTTTTATGAATCGCCAAATATTTTTAACTTTTTTCAAACCACAGAAACATAAAACCCATTCATATCTCATGGGCCATATAAAAATGGGCGAGAGACCAGATTTGGCCAGTGTGCTATATATAGTTTCCTGACCCCTAGCCTAGACTTTCAAAAGCAAAGTTCTGTTTAGATTTTATTACCTTGCTGAACTTCCTTTTTGATTGGCATTCTTTAAATCAAATCTAATTAATGTTAGAAAGGCATGGAATTTATCAAGTCCTGATGTATTATCAACAAATAAATCCTTCTAGGGCAGGGATCATGCTTCTTTGCATTTTCCTCATAATACCTGGTATTATGGTATCCGTACATTAATTTATAACAGCACCAAAAGCAGGGAGTTTATTATCCGTTCTTTATTTTTTGAGATGGAGTCTCACTCTGTCACCCAGGTTGGAGTGCAGTGGCATGATCTTGGCTCACTGTAACCTCTGCCTCCCGGGTTCAAGCGATTCTCCTGCCTCAGCCCCCCAGGTAGCTGGGATTACAGTCACCTGCCACCATTCCCAGATAATTTATATATATATATATATACACACACACACACACACACACACACACATACATATATATATATATATATATATATATATATATATATACATATTTTTAGTAGAGATGGGGTTTCATCATGTTGGTCAGGCTTTATTATTTGTTCTTTCCTGTGCTAAGTGCTGTACTGAGGGGCTCACTCACTCATTTCCTCATTTGAAGCAGAAATGATATAACCTGTACTAATAGGTTGCCATGACAATGAAATGACATTGTGTCTTTGACAAATGCTCTTTGCTCATTGTCAAATGTCAGCTGGTTTTGTGATCATGGTTTTTAGGTATAAGAGGTGATGATCTCTATGACAGTGTGGTAGTTCTACAGAGAAGAGAAATTTGGAGACAGGAGAATAAATGGTGTTGTTTTTTTTTTTTTTTAATCTCCATGGTGTTGCTTTGTTACCTCGGATTCAAGATCTGTACAATGGTGATAATGTTCTCCTTTTGCCTGTAACATGAAGATTAAATGAGAGAGCTCACTAAATGCTATACACGTGTTAGATTTAACATTTGGGGTCTGTGCTATGAGTGTGTGTGTGTGTTGACAGAAATCTAAGAAGGTCCTCAATACTCCCACCTCCTTGTACGTATACTCTGAATAATCCCTTCCCATGATGCATGCGCAGAACTGTGAATCTGATAAATTTAACTTTCTTGATTAGGTTATATTACCTGACATAGTTGGGGGAATTTTGCAGATATATTTAATTTTGCACATATAATAAGTCAAACCAGTTGATTTTGAGGTAATCAAACGGGAGACTATCCTAGGTGGGCCTGACTCAATCAAGTGAGTCCTTAAAAGTGACTGCTAGATTCTTCCTGAAAGAAGAAGGCTAAAAGAGATTCTGCTGCTGGCTTTGAATGGGTAGGCTATCACATTGTAAAAACGATCTGTATGTAGGGCCATGTGGCAAGGAACCAGGCAGCTTCTAGGAGTTGAGAACTCCCTTGATCAACCAACAGCCAGCATGGAAGTGGGGACCTGAATCATATAACTGCAAATAAATCAATTCTGCAAATAACTATTTGATCCTTGGAAGTGAACCCTGAGCCTCAGATGAGAACACAGCCTAGTTGACATTTCACTTCAGAGCTGTGAGATTCTGAGCAGAGAATCCAGCCACACTGTGCCCAGAATTTGGATCTACAGAACTGTGAGACAGTAAGTGGGTTTTCAGTAACTTTGTGGACATTTGTTATGCAGTAACAGAAGAGGAATATAATGTGAACTTGCAGTCTACCTGGGGTGATGAGAATAAGTGTGTAAAAGACGAAAGTCTAGAACTAATTGCTAACAGATGTGGTCTGGGTCATAAATTCTGCATTCCATTCTGAGTAGGGAAGGATTTGGAAGGGTGTCGTGGGATGGAAGCATCATAGACAAAAGATTTCTGAGATCCATCTTTTCACATGAAAGGAAGAAAAGAAAGTATTTTCCTAGAGAAGGTGGGACTGGAGCATGGGAAGTTTGTGCCTCTATATAGTTTGAGGTCACAAAGACAAAGACAAGAGAGTGTTTCAAGATTGAGGCAATGGCTGTGTCAGAAAGAGAGGTTTTGAAGAGCATGTACAAGAGACACATGGGATTTGGCTGGGTGAAGGTCATCCACATCTTCAGCAATGCCAAATGGACATCATGGGAGTTTAATACTGAGTTTACCTCCACATTTATGATCCACTGATATCTGACAAGGATGCCAAGACAATTTGACTGAGAAAGTCTTTTCAAGAAAGGCTCAGTAGATCTCTAGAACTTATGTAAAAACAAAAACAAATGGTGCTTGGACAGCTAGCTACCCATATGCAAAAGAATGGAGTTGAACCCTTACAGTATATACAAAAAGAATTCATAATGGATCAAAGACCTACATGCAAGAGATAAAACTGTAAAACTCTTAGAGGAAAGCAGGCATAAATCTTAGTGACCTTGGATAAAGTTAGTTGAAAGCATCAGCAGTCCAGGTCAGAGGAAGTGAACAGCAGACCCTCAGAAGTTTACAAATAAAAATAAACCTGGGCACAGCAAGATGCCCGAGACATCAAACATGAGACTTAGCAGCCAGGATCACTCACTGAGAAAACCATGTTCCATGCCTATCAGTGATTCCAGCGGCTTTTGAAAGCTGCAGTCTCTGGGGCTTTGAGATGAGACTGTTTTATCATCTTCCTATTCCCAGGGCTTGGTTTTATCAGTTTGTTATGGCGACATAACAACAAATCCCAAAACTCGGTGGCTTAAATCAACATCTGTTTACTATTTCTCACGTGTTTATGGGTTGGCTGGGTGTTCCCACTGCTCTGGGAAAGGTGTGGCTGATCTCAGCTGCACACTCACACATTTATTGTCAGCTGGTAAAATGGACGAGATAACTCAATTCTCCACAAGTCAACCATACCTGCCAGCAGACCAGCCTTCTTATGTGCTCTCATGACAGTGTCAGAGACTCAAAGGGAAGAAAGAAAAATCTGCCTCCACTTGTGTCAAGTTTGCTGCTGCAGTTTGAGTGTTCCTTATCCAAAATGTTTGGAACCAGAAGTGTTTCAGATTTCAGAGTGTTTTTGGATTTTGGAATATCTGCATATACATAATAAGATATCTTGGGGATGGGATCCAAGTCTAAACAGAAAATATATTTATATTTCATTACACTATATATTCATAGCCTTAGGGTAATTTCATACACTGTTCTAAATAATTTTTTGTATAAAAAATTGGGGTCATTAATGCCATCCATCTACCATACGAAATATGGCCTAAAGCTAAAATTGTTGGTAAGTTTTTAAAATAGAGTGCATTACTGGTTAAAAAAAAAGTTGAAAGTATGTAACAGTGACACAGTGAAAGAACTAACATAACTGACCCCATTTTTCTTTAAGGGCCCTTTACTGTTCCTGCACATAGGCTAGGCTAATTTGAGCACAGAGAGAAAATACAACAGCAATTCTGTATTTGTACTCTGGGATTAAAGAGGAAGTATATGAACAACTAACTATGCTTTGTTAAAGATTTATAGGAACACTGTGACTTGACCAAACACAAAGAAGTTTCCAACCTCCTCAGACCCCTGGAGCCCAGATGTCTGCAGCTGTTGGTCACCTCTTGATCCCAACCCCTCCTCTTCCCACTGCCCTTAACATAAAGAGAGTCTGAAATTCAGAGTACTGACTGAAGATGGTACCTTAGGACACTAGTCTGCCATCTTCTCAGTTTTCCAGCTCTTTGAAATAAAGTCGCCTTCCTTGTTCTAACTCCTTGTCTCTCTACTTACTGGCTGTTGTGTGGCGAACAGAACAAGTTGGAACTGGGTTCCAAAGGTAGAGAGGGTAAGAGGGGTTATCTAATAAATATTTGATACATGAACAAGTAAAGTTAGTTCAATGCTGAAGATATGTCTAGTATAACCATTTATATGGCTACTTGAGGTAGAAGTGAATTCACAATACAGGGGCATAGTCTGTAGGGTTCAATATGCTGTGCTATAAATACCACATCCTAAAAAATACCAAGATTTTTCTAAGGAAAAACAAAAGATGGAAGTGTTCAAAGCTGCATGTGAATTCTGAGAAAATACAAGAATTGCTTGAAAAGGGTAAGCAATTTTGATGGATCAATATAACATTTGCTTATTCACATTATATGATGTCGAAGTTCCAAAATGACAGAGAGGCAAATCCTTTTCTCGTCTGTTTTGTTTTTGGTACATTCTGATTCACCTAAAGATATTGGGTCCTCGTGCAAGCGATTAGGCATACAATATTAAATTGGCCTTCATTGGAAGTTTTTCCTAATTTTATTGTGCTGAACACTCAAAAATTTCCAGGATCAAGTACTTCAGAAATTGCCCCTCACCCTGAACTTCCAAGAAGGTAATTCTAGGAGAGGATAGGAGTGGAAGAGGCACGGTATCATTTATTAAGATAAGTACAATGTAGACACCTATTTTTTAATGTAAAAGCAATGATGCTGCTATTTTAACCATCTCCCTACTCCCTCCCATATTTTTTCATTATTCTAACCTATGGAGCAGAACGTTTTCCACAAAATATTATTAAAGAAGATGGCTCATAAATATTCATCTCAGACGCACCACCCAGATTTATTGTGACATTAAAGATGCAATTATTAAAATGTGTGCTTGAGATTCTGTTTAATGCCAAGCATCAAAGAAAAATTGTAGAAAAGTGTGGCCTTCTGTTAGACTTGCACAAGTGATGACGAAGGAGAAAATATTTAGGGTTTTGAATGAGGCATCCCTAAGATAACCTCAACAGGAAAATAATAGGTATATTCCCTCTTTACTCTCCATAATTTCTTAATGTTGATGAGTCCACACTGTTAAATGCCTGATGGTCACTGTGATTGTTGCACTGTTTTAAATGTATGCTAACAATATGTATTCAGAAAAATTTTTTCTTGGAATTGAAAAGACACTTTGCAAAAAATTTTAGGTTTCATTCGGTTTTCAAAGGCATTTCCTGCCCAAGAGGCTACACAGATAGTTACAAATCCTTTACTTCACTCTATAGAAAATAACTGAGTCATCTGATAGCTACTGACTACCTGTTCTTTGAAAGGCAACTGAACAAAGCCTGAAAAGAAATTAGTCAGGACTGGTGGAAAAGTCTTATGCTTAAATAGCTTTTAAAGAATAAATGGACAAATGAAAAAGGGCAGATTATTTCTTGCATGGGAGAATGAAAGAACTTTTGGGAGATGGCATTTTTGAAGGTTGCTTTTCAAGACTTAATAGAACATCATTATGTAATGCGGCTAGAAAAGATGTGTACTATGTGTGTGTGAACAAAGAATAGTGATAAATTTATATTGACTAAAATGAGTAGGCATGTTGGGGGCAGAAAATGAATGCTGTTATCACTAATTTCAACATTATTCTTTAGATAGTAGACAGGAATTCTGCATTTACAAGTAGAATGGTAATATGATTACAGCTGTCATTTGGGAAGATTAATCTCTGTGTAAAAGGGATCTGCAGGGCAAAGAAACAATAACTAGTTTAAAATTCTTAACATTGAGTTACAAGGAAGTAGAAGAAAGTTTTCAAGACAGGGCAGAATTTCTAAGTTTTATCAACAGATTGGATGCTAGAGGAAATGAGATGGAGCAGAAAAAGATGGCCCCAAGGTTTAGCACTGGTTATGGACTATTAAAATATGTGGGGAGAACAGATGGAGAAAAGGTCTCTATTTTTAAAAAAATTAATTGCATACAATATGCACATAGCTGTCTACTTAACTACTGACAGTCTGAGAGGAAGAGGCAGAGCTTCCAGAAAGAAAGGTAATGGCTAGAATTCTACATTTGAGAATTACATCTAAAGAATTAGAAATCAAAGGCATGTGATTGAAAGAAATAGCTAAAGGAAACAGAAGATTCTCCAAATAAAGGTGGTGAAAGATAGATTTCTTTCCCTTTTTGAATTGCTTTCCAGGAAGCTCATTGCTAAATTTGAAACTCAGTTGCAGAATGGTTTCTTGGTTTAAGTTTTCTAATAAAATGATTCTCTTGTCTCCTATCTTTAACACTTCCTTTCCTCTTTAAGGCTTAAGGTTGGATGTTTGTATACTACTTTTGGAATACTATATATTTCATGGATTCTAAGATGTATGTATTTTTCTCATTTTAACATCTCTGAAATCGGGATGTCCCTTGCAAGTCACTGGAAGGTGTATCACAGTTTAATTGACAGTGTGTTTTCATTCTGTGTGGTATATAAAATAATGGTATATGCTATGATCAATAATGCCTTTGGTTTGATGAAACATGGTACTTTCTGATATGTTTCCCTATCTTGGTAACTTGGCTTTTTTCTTTTTTCCATTAAGCTTTTTATTCCCCCAAAAGGTGAAGAGTAACCTACTTAGGAAAAGAGAAGTATAGTACTGTATGGGTATTCCATCAGCCAGGAATGGGCAGTTGAATATCTTTTCTAGGCTAAAGAAAGAATAAAGGTAAGAATTGAGACTCAAGTGCCCTGGCTCCCAAATTGGAACAAACAGTTCTGATGGTGGGAGAAGCAAGATGTAGTAGAAACTCAGATAGTCTTGCAGCCAGTATAATGTTTGCTTGCCACTTGCTTTTGGGGGCATTGCTCTGGAACATTTTAAGCCTCCTGGATTTAGAAGCATCTATGGTATTGGAACTATATGGCCCTAGTAGCTGACAAATTACTAAAGGAGGTGTTTTGATGAATAGACCTGAGAAAGCACCCCTGGTTCCTGCACAGCCCCCAGAGACTCAGAAGTTCTGCATATCCCAGAAGAATGCAGGAATAAACTGATCCCAGAATGAGGACTCGGCTGAGCAGGGACTTTGAACTGCAGGGGTGGAAGGGTCCATTTTGCCAAGCTTCAGTAGAGTATAGTTAGGACCTGTCTAACAATGGGGAAATCAGATGCTCCTACCAATTGCCAGGTGGACGTATGAGCTTCTCTCACACCCAGATGACATCTGGGGAAAAAAGTGAGATCTCCTGAATGAGGAGTGACCTCTAACAGAGGATTTGATTATCAAGTAATTAAACATGCCCCTGAAACGCAGGAGTTGCAATCTTAGTCTCTGATAAAATAGACTTTAAACCAACAAAGATCAAAAGAGACAAAGAAGGGTATTACATAATGGTAAAAGGATCAATGCAACAAGAAGCACTAACAATCCTAAATATATACACACCCAATACAGGAGCACCCAGATACATAAAGGAAGTTCTTAATGACCTACAAAGAGACTTAGACTCCCACACAGTAATAGTGGAAGACTTTAACACTCCACTGTCAATATTAGACAGATCAGTGAGACAGAAAATTAACAAGGATATCTAGGAACTGAACTCAGATCTGGACCAAGCAAACCTAATAGACATTTACAGAACTCTCCACCCCAAATCCACAGAATATACATTCTTTCTCAGCACCACATCACACCTACTCTAAAATTGACCACATAATTGGAAGTAAATAACTCCTCAGCAAACGCTGAAGAATGGAAATCATAACAGTCTCTCAGACCACAGTGCAATCAAATTAGAACTCAGGATTAAGAAACTAACTCAGAACCACACAACTTCATGGAAACTGAACAACTGGCTCTTGAATGTTGAGTGGATAAACAATGTAATGAAGGCAGAAATAAAGATGTTCTTCGAAACCAACGAGAACGAAGACACAACATACCAGAATCCCTGGGACACATTTAAAGCAGTGGCTAGAGGAAAATTTATAGCAATAAATGCCCACATGATAAGGAAGGAAAGATCTAAAATCGACACTCTATCATCGAAACTGAAAGAGCTAGAGGAGCAAGATCAAAAAAACTCAAAAGCTAGAAGAAAACAAGAAATAACTAAGATCAGAGCAGAACTGAAGGAGATAGAGACATAAAAAACCCTTCAAAAAAATAAATAAATCCAGGAGCTGGTTTTTTTTTTTTTAAACTTTTTTTTTTTTAAACTGGAAGAGACTGAGTTACTCTAATTGGCAATTAATTTTTCTTCATAATAAGGGAGAATGCAGGGTTTGAGTGCAATATGACCTTACGATAACAGGTAACACATCTTTTTGTTGCACATTTGAGTTGTGTGTACATTTTAATCCTACCACAATGGATTAATAGTAAAATGTCTCAAATACTAAAATTAATCTGGATTAAAGAAAAAAAAACTGGTTCAGTGTATAACACTGGAAAATACAAATACTTATGGTGGTCTAGGAAGATGAAACGCCAGAGAAGAAATAAGAAAAATGGAAAAACTAGTAGTACCTCTCCAAAGCAGAAACACGAGGAGGCAAGTGATGAATTCAGTCATCACTTTAATGGTGAGCATAGCTGAGCTCTTGGATTTGATCTGAGTTGGTGATGAGAAGCCATTCAGAATTTTTAAAAATTGGCAATCCAAATATGGTGATATTTTATTAACCATAATTTTTCATGAGATATTAGTGCCAAAGATATGTAGTCTAACTCCACTGTTTTACAGATAAGAAAACTAAGAACCAGAGAAATTTTACAGAATCCAGTTCAAATCATAAACAGGAGAAAAACAAGTATATTACATCTGAAGTCAACTAGATTCTACATGTTTTTCATCATTTGAGTGAAAAACATGTTGGGGGTATTAATAAACACCCTTTGAAAATAATGATGAGATCAAGTACATGAAAAAGGCAAAACATTTGCTAGAATGTGTCTTGGGAGCAAATACTCTGACGAGTGTTACATGTGTTTTAATATTTTATTAGAGAAGTTGGAAGTTTAATTTCAGCATTGATGGTATCATCATTTTCTCCACTTTGTTCAGAGGAACACACAGAATCAATTTGTACAAGCATATACAACAATTCATTGGTGCTGTGCCCTAAAATCAGTAATCTGATTAGTTCTAGACTACCGGGTTTCCATGCGCTCCTCTTGGCTTTGGTGGCATGGCTCAATTCCCAGCGGAATACTTTTTCATGCACTGTCTGCAACTCAACTACAGCAGGCTTAAAGACCATGCAGATTAACACTGTAGCAAATTGTTTTGATATTTAACAGACATAAAAAGGTCATCTCCTGATATGAAATTCTGAAAATCTGCATAAATATTTTCGTGTAAAATTAAATTAGTTATGTATTTTTTTCAAACTAGAACTTGAAGTATCAAGAATGCCCACATAATTCATATACACATATACATAGACTTTTTCATTATGCTAAGGTCTTGATAGTCAAATTATATTCTGTGCCATACATTTATTTAACCAGTATTTATTTGGCATTAGGTTAACTGTGTCTGTATGGATTAGACATTATTGGTGCTTGTGTATCATGCAAACATAGTTCTAGTATTCCTGTTTACTAATCTTGTCATGTGGCAATACTTAGATGATTTTGCTCTCTAACGGTGTGAATTAAAGAGTATAAATACTTTATACATGGTCACATTTACAAACGTTTGCCAATAACCACTTCACAATCTTTATGGTGTGAACTGTAATATCTGGAATTTGCAGAAGCAATTCCTATAAAGCAATGTCAGATGTAAACTTTCTTAAATGTGCCTAACAGAGTTCTTCTTTGAGTAATGATGAGCTTTGGCACACGTACACTGCTCTATTTTTCTATTGTTCTAGTAATTTCCATAACTTTTACAGGAAAATAGCCTCTTATGGCATGATAGAGACATGGCACTTACTGATGAGGTAACTTAGATGTAGAAAAATTTTGCAAAATTATTTGTCTAGCAGACCACCACTTCTGCTAATAAATTTGTAGACAGAGTTTTCTTTTCCTAGTGCATGCACTTGATATGAAACTGCTAATGCACTGATTTTTGTTACTGTTTTTTGTTGCAGCTCAAACATGTCCTAAGGCATCACAAAGCAAAGTTGTTAACACCAAGCTCTTTTACTTGTGATGGTATTTTATAGCACACATGTTTAAGTTGTATTATCAATGGTTAAACTCTGCCTTACTGGAATAGTAAATTTTTGTGGATTTGTAGCTACTTTTGTTTGGCCAAGGAAATGCAATACTCAAGCTGTTAAATAGAAGTCAGTCAGACATTCCAAGTCTCTGTGGTTTCAGATATCATCTTGTTTACACATAAAGGAAACAAAACAAAACAGCTTTCGTCCATGGAGTTTGTGTTCAGAAGTTTGTGAGTGAATCTTTTGATGCTTTGTGGGTTTGCTGCTTCAGTTTGCATTTTGGAGTTTCATACTACTGTTGCTGGTCTGCGGTCCATCTCGGCTTCCAATTTCACCATCTGCTGCATCTCCTTCGCCTATAACATCAGAAACATGGCCTTACGTGTGTTGAAATCCTTATCTGAAGGGACTTAGCAACCCTGACCTCTCTTCTCCCATAAATATGATCTTGTCACCACATCCTTGCTACTCAAAGTATGGTTCATGCACAAGCAGCATCAGCATTGCCTGGGACCTTCTTAGAAACGTAGAATCTTGGAGTCTACCCAGACCTATTGAATCAGTTAAAATCTTCATTTTACCAAGATCTCCAGGAAATTTTTATGCACATTAAATTTTGAGAAGGACTGGTTTACACAGTGCCAGGAGAACCACTTGAAAAGAGGCTGAACCACTCTCTTTATTTTTAGACTATGCCACATCAATTAAATCTACAAAATTACAATGTTATCACATTTAAAGGAAGTGTTGCTTATGTACGACTTATTTCCTAAGTAGCCTGAAATTTAGTTAAAAGTAATTCCCTAAGAAACTAATTGACAGAGAAGTGCAGGTGAGAGCATATTACATTGGATTGGCTGGAGTCTTCTGTAAAGGGAATGTTATAGGAACATGCAGGCTTTCCGGAATCCTATTGTGCAAACTCTATCTCTGTGGGCTCTTACTTCTCTAGGGTAACTTTTATGGACTACCAAGAAGTAAGGAATGGTGAATTCAATCTCATGAGTCCAGACTGTCACTAAGACAACCAGCTAATGTGAGAAGAGGAAAGCAGGTCTGATGGCGGCAGCATCTGGTGAGAAATATTTGCTCGGCAACACAGGAAAAAATCAAATAGTACATTTCAACTTTTATTATCCAACTGGTAGCCTGGATGCTTTTGCCCAACCCAACGCATGTATCTTTTGAGGAATGAGGATTGCCCATTTCCTTTTTTACTGACGTGCTGCTTTGAAATAAAGGACATTTGAAAATAGAAACATGGACTTATGAAGATACAAATCAGAGGAAGATTATGAAGCACTCTGATGTTACTATTCATGTCTGCTTAGATATTCCAACTAAATGGAAGGTCATTGGGAGGGGGTCTGGTCAACTCTGTAGATCATAGGAGAAGCATCTTCCAAATGAATTCTTGTGACAAAATTAATTTAACCCACAGGCTATACTGTGATTTTCTTCTTCTTCTTACTTCTCTATTTTGTTGTTAAGTTTCATTTTGGTGAGGATGGATACAATAACACCAAAGAATTAAATCTTTCTGTGTAAATTTGGGATGAGTGGTTCCCTCTACCCAGATATTTTATATGCCTGAAGTATAGTAATACTCTAATAGAGAAATGAAGAAATGGAGAAAAATATACAAACATGAAACTATGACACAAACATTATTCATAAGGGATGACAGTGAAACATTATCAGCACTGGAAATTAAATACTTCCGTGTTCAGTAAATAGTAAGAAATGATTCTCTGTGCTTCTCCCCCTTTAGCATCTGAAGAAAGCATTGACCACGGCGTAGAAGGAAGAAAAAGAGTACATTACAAGACTATTCCAACAGCTAAGTTCTTGTATGAGTTGGGTAACCATTCATTCTCATTTACCTGAGGCAATTCCAGTCTATGCCTGTAGTCCTAGCTATTATGAACAGAGCTGCCTTTCACTCTCAAAACTATCCTGGTGTGGACAATGAATTATACGGTCACCTTACTTATGAGGGTGATTAAGGTCTTTGACAGATGGGACTTAGCAGAGAGCACGACAAGAGTCATCGTGTAATGTTTCTACACACAGAGTTTTAAACAGCTCTGTCATTAAAAAACACCAACAAACTTTTAGCAGGTTAGCAGGTGCTTCAAAAATTAACTAGAGTCATATTAACATTTGTGAGTGATCTGACTTTGTGACCCTGTCTTAGCTGTGGTCGGTCCAAAGGACAACTGCAAATCACTGCTCTGGTTATATCTTTATTACCATGATCTGTTTCGCAGATCTGCAATAGAAAATACAGGCTCAAGTATCCTCAGAAATAATTCTCTGAAGACTTGGACATTTTGGTATGAATATGACATTAGAAATCCAAGCATGGAATAGTCAATCTTTTAAGTCCAAACCCTTTAGATATATGTTATGACCAGATGTGACTCATAAATGGAGACTGCACAGAGAATACGGACGTAGTTGAAAAGGAAAGCAATGTCTTGCTTATCAGAGTTTCAGTCCTACCTTGCGTTTGGGACACTGCATGACAGGATTTCAAAAGCTGTTTGTACAAAAATAGTAATGTCAAAATTGAGTCATACATACAAAACAAATAAAATAAATGAATATTGAAGTGAATTTGAGAAATGAATGCAAAACCATATACAGAAAAGCAAAAAGCTAAAGATAAAACATGTACACACCCCTCAGTGACAAACTTTCCCCTATTTGATCTCAACAGAAAAAAAAAGAAACAAAACAAACAACCAATGCCTGTCATCCCCCGACTGTGCCTCTCTTCTGTGGCAGTAAGTGGAAAACCTGATCTTTAAGCAAAACCTTTTACCTGTCTTTATTAAATGATAGGATTGATGACAAAAATCAATTTTGGAGACTCGAGTGTGTGACAGTAATGGAGTCGTTAATGTTTAAAATGGTACATGTCAAGACGGATGAGATATACTGTGTAGCTGGGAGGTCTATGAAAAAACTCAAGTAGGAAAAACACCCCCAACCTTCAGAGTCTTAAGTGAATAACTGGCTGACCATGTAGGCAAGGCAATAAAGTGGCTTACAAATCACTTAGGAGGTGATGATCCAGAATCAGGACCAAAACATACTGATGCTTGGTTTGTTTCTGCCAGTGCCCTCAGTACTGGCTCAGCTAATGGACGGAATCCACTCCATGCCTTGCTTTGGAAGGGGAGATTTGGGACACTGATGAGGAGTAGGGTCACAGGAAAACAGAAAGAAACCTTTGAGGGAAATAGTATGGGAGAATGTTTAAATTTATCTCTGGCTTAGAAAAAAAGTCTTGGGACGTAACAATTATTTAGAAGATTGTTGTAGAAGTTTGAATTGTCTGGAGACAGAGAACTGTTCTTGCTGATGAAATGTTTACTGGTTATGAAGGGAGCTATGCTATACAGTTCCAGACCTTGCCTTTTTATGAGGGAAGAAATGAAGTCACTGTATGTTTTGCACTGTGACCATGACAGTGTTGTATTGCACAGAAAAACTGTGAATTCAGAGCTTTCTCACCTTTAAATGCCAAAAAAATGTATACTAGAAAGATCTGGGATTGAATTTGCAATTGAACAGGACATATTTGTAAAGCAAAGCTTAACACAAAAATTCAAGTCCAAATTCTTTGCTTGCCAGAAGCATCAATATGATATCTTGAATGTCTTTTCCTTGAATCTCATTAAACTTTACCAGGTCTCAAGCCTTTTCATGTTCTATGCTTTCCCAAGCTTTTGTGACTCAAAGTATCAGTCGTGGGTGGTAGACCTCAAAAGGCATTATTTGAATTTTTGGAACAAAAAGCCAGCACCCTCCCAATACAATCCAATCAATATAGTTATCACTAATCTAGTAATTTAATGCAAGAACTTTGGTGTGGCTGGAATTAGCCATGTATTAGGATAAAACTCAAAGTGATTTTTAAAAATTATGTACTTCAGCTCCGAAACTAGCAACACAAGATAACTGTATTATCTAGCTCTGGCATACACCACTATTGTAGTGATGAGTAATTCCGAGCACATTTACATTCTTTAGTCAAACTTGTTGCTAAGCAACACAATTAATTTCCAAGTAGTTTCTTAATTTAGTTAACTAACACATGACTGTGCCTTACCTTTCACTGTGCCCGTCTTCTAGGGAGAATTTTTAAAAACCTTCTCCGAAGCATCCTTATCCCTACCCATTGTTGAATCACTAAGGTGGCTTCTAAAGCTTTGGAGATGGTGGCCTTATCCTTATTCATATTCCCACTTTTCCCCCAGGAGCACTTTCTGAGAAGTGCTTTAAGAGCAAAACCACAAGCTACGTAACTTCTACCAGAATGTGATGTGTTTATGAGTTCGTCAAATGAATCGGACCTATGGGATAATAACCATGTATTGTCCCCTTGAAGTGGACTTGCTCATGAATAGAAGCATTTAGCTGAAAAGAAAATGGGAAACATAACTAGGAAGTATGTTGATGAATAAAATTTCTGTCCACCAAAAAGTAAAGAATCTGAAACTGGAAGTCGGATTTATCTGTTACCCAATTTCCATACAAAAAAAAACCCCAATTTTATAGTGGTTTTTATTTTTAACTTTCTCAATGGTACTTTTTAGTATAATTCCTACTTAAGTATTCTTCAATGAGAGCCATTTACTCTGGAAAAAAACATACCTTAAATAGGACTGTTTCATAGATGGGAGAAAACAGGAAGGAACAACGTGGCTCAAGAACATATTTCATCAAAACCTCTGTTTCTAAATTGAATTTCCTAGGAATAATAACTTCCATACCAACTACACCTAACAGAGAAAATCTGAGCTGAGAGAGTCTGAAATTTAAACAACAAATGAGGGTCATGTTGCCATAGGAACTAGAGAGATTTCCATCAAGTCAAAGGTCACTGTGGAAGGCTGATGGGCTGTAGCCCATTTGGAATGATGCCCACCTGTACTATGCACCAGATAAAAATACATTTATCTTGGTGCTGATATATGCCCAATGGCCTAACTAAACAGTTGGCATTTGGATAACTCTTTATTTGTGTATATTTCTTTATTTAGTGTCTTGTCTTGCTGGGAAGAAGTACCAGGACTATGGTATCCACTCACGCTCAGTGGTTTGCAGCGTGATGGGGGCTCATGACTTTAGATACCACTTGTAAGCCCCAGGGAGATGTTTAAACTTTATTTTTAGATTGAGTTTGAAAATAGGTGGTTTCTCTCATCTGTTTTTAAACATAATATCCCTTGCCTGCAGTTTGCAAATTATAAACTTTTAATGAAAATGGAGAAATACTTTGTAAGTTCTGTTTTTCATCCTCTCACTTTTAGTGATTTCATTCTTAGAATTTCCAGAATTTATCCAAGTACTTTTTTTTTTTTTTTTTTTTTGGCACAGCCACATTCTGCTCCTACTCCAAAAACAGGTACTTTCTTTTCTTTTTGGATATAATAAAGAAAATATAGAAATGGGCAACAAATTCTTCTATCCACTTTTCCATTACAATATGCGAGCCACTGGCTTTTCCAGAAGGGTCACTGTGGGCCATGGCATGTATATCCCAAAGCTGGCTAGATGCCTACATGTTTTTATGCATTTTAGGTAAAATACCTGCTCATTCTGTTTCTCTAGGAATTCTAGATGTTCAAGCTGGACTTTTTTCAACTGATCCATCTCTTTGGACTGCTTCATTGCGAGCTGCAAAAAAAAAAAAAAAAAAAAAAAAAAAATTCTGATAAACTTTGGGTTGAATCTTAAAACAGGGACAAGAATGACTTGTAAGTTTATAAATTTAAGTGAAAGAGATAAAAATGTTTAAAAAAGAAAAAAAATCTCAAAATGTGGAGAGTTTAAACTTGTAATTCTTTCTGGGAAGTTCTTTCCTGCTAAAATCTTAGAAAATAATAGAGGACTTCACATGACTAAACTTGGCTTCATTTTCTGTATAAAATGATGCCAAATCATTACCTTAAAGATTTTAGTGAGAGATTAGTTTAGCTTTCAGGAGCAGAGAAGCTGGAATGTTTAATGTACAGAAAAATCAAATTAAGCAAAGTAGCTAGCAGTCTGGTGGCTAAGCATGAGTTATGGTTTATAGTTTTTTAAAGGAAGAATACCAAAAATATAATAAAATACTTACTCTCTTTCTTTCTTCCAGAAACTTTTTAGTGTTGCTGCTGTTTAACTCCCTGACTCGCCTAAAAGTAATGGGCACAAATAATGGTTGGCACAACATTGAATAAAATTAATATTATATCAAATAAGAAAGAGCTACATTCCATTAAATTCTCTGGATGGAATTACTGCTTCATTTTTCTAATTTTTATTGCAGCATTTTCAAACATATAATGTAAAGAGAAGAATATTTAAAAATCTCTGCATCCCTCAGATTAACCAGTATTAATGTTCTGCCAAGTTTATCTCGTATTTTTAAAGGGAGCAAACAGTTACAGATGTAATTAAAACCCCATTTGTATTCTTCCCGATTCAGTTTTCCTTCTTCCTCTCTCACCAGAGGTAACCACCATTGTGAATTTGGTGTGGATCTTCTCACCCACATTTTAATATTTTAAAACACAAATGGATGTGCCCATGTGTGATATAAGAGCTTCTCAAACTTTCCTGTGCATACTAATCACCTGGAGAGATGATCCAAACCAGACTGTCGTGCCCTGCCCCTGGAGACTTTGATTCAGTGGGCCTGGGGTGGGAGGTCTGCATTTCTAATAAGCTCCCAGGTGACGCTGATGTTGCTGGTGTTGTTTTGTGTGTTTCCTAAATGTATCCAAAGAGCAACACAGTCTGGGTTTCTTCCCATAGCTTGCCACTTAGGCTTATGTTTTAGAGAAACATCTATGTTCCAAACCACGTCAGTATTTTCATTTTCCATATGGATTTTTCCATTTATGAACAGACTACACTATTTCCTCATTGCCATCAAGAAAAAGTAGGTTATTTTCAAACAGTGCTACAATGATCGGGTGCGTGGGCCCTGTCATACCTGACACAATAAGTATCTGTTGACTAAATGGATGAGTGGATAAAGTGTGGTGCATATCATCTTGTGCACACAGGCAAAGGCTGCTCGGGTATATACTTAGACCTGCCAGTTGGCAGGGAACGAACAGACTTCTCCTTCCTCCAATCCAGTTGTCCCAACTGTATTTCCAACTGCAGTGTCTAGGTGTTACTCTTTCCCTTTATCTTTGCCCACTCTTAGTACTATCAGACTTTTTTGTCAGTTGAATGCTCCTGTGGAATGGCATTGTTCCATTGTTACTTGCATTTCCTTGACTACTGGCAAGGTAGAGTGTTTTTCATGAGTAAAAAGACCTATAACTTCTGGAACTTCAGTAATAATTGAGTCTGTTCAGGTTTTCTCCATTTTCAGTCAATTTTAGGTATTTGTATTTCTCAAAGCAATTCTCCACTCCACCTAAGTTTTCAGATTTATTGGTAGCTTTTTTTTATAGTAGACTTAGTTTTTCAGTGTTTTTCTCTGTTGTTATTTCCCCTTTTCATTCCTAATATCACTAATTCATGCTTTCTCTTTCTTCTTTAGTCTTGATGGAAGCTAATTGATTTATTACTCTTTTCAAATAAGCTTTTGTTTTTCTGAATGTTCTCTACTGCATTTTGTTTTCTATTTCAGTATATTTTGCTTTTTAAATTTATTATTTCTTTCCATTAGAGATCTTTGGGTTCATTCTGTTTTTATAACTTCATATTCTCTTTGAGTGTTTAGCTCATTAATTTTCACACCTTTTACAAAAACATACATGCAGCTAGGCTATACTTTTCACTCCAAATATCACGTTAGCTACCCTCTAAACATTGATAGTGTTTGCATTGTCATTCAGTTATAATACTGTGCAATTTCTGTTAAAATGTCTTCTTTGACCCAAAAATGGAAGTATTATTTTCAGTTTCTATATATCTTTCTTAGTGCCATGACAAATTTTTAAATTTTATTTCTCCTTAGTTTGATAAAGTGGATACAAACATACACACAGTGTGGGTTTAGAAGATAACTATCATTTGGTATACATACATTACTATTTTTTAAAAAGCCAATTTGTAGATATTTTGGAACCACCTACCTACCACCTGATGCAAACTTACAAAAGAGAGCAGAGTAGGATGAAAATACTTAACCAAAAATGTACGGTAGTTGGGTAATGGACACCCTGAATGCCCTGACCTGATCACTGGGCATTGTATACATGTAACAATTTTTCTCATGTACCCCCATACAGTTGCACAAATAAAAATACAAAGTCAGAATAAATAAGTACATTTTTCAAAATAAGATAAATTTTAAGAACCTTGCTAACTAAGTTAGCAGTAACTCCAAATTGAAGATAATTTGACCTCAATGAAGCTAAAGTCCACTTTGTAATATATTTGAAAAAGATGGTAAAAAGCTATTAATTGGCACATTTGTCATGGGTAGTTCTATATTTCACTTTGGACAGCCTACAACAGTTCAAATTAATGAGGTTTTATCATGGCTGAAACATTTGATGTTTTCAAGCTGAAGAAGGTGTCATTTCCATACACTTTATTTAAGCAACCTTAAAGTTGCTTATCTGAGAGTAACATCCAGAGAATGACACTTTTTTTTTTTTTTTGAGACAGAGTTTCACTCTTGTTGCCCAGGCTGGAGTACAATGGTACAATCTTGGTTCGTTGCAACCTCTGTCCCCCAGGCTCAAGCAATTCTCCTGCCTCAGCCTCCCGAGTAGCTGGGATTACAGGCATGTGCCACCACAGCTTGGCTAATTTTGTATTTTTAGTAGAGATGGGGTTTCACCATGTTGGTCAAGTTGGTCTCGAACTCCTGATTTTAGGTAATGTGCCTGCCTTGGCCTCCCAAAGTGCTGGGATTACAGGCGTGAGATACCATGCCTGGCCAAGAATGACACTTTTAAAAAATAAACGAGAACTAGGGAGATATCATAATATACTGGTGCAAATAAGCATTGATTAAAATGATAATCATCTCCCTAGAACCTTCTTATTGTGAGACAGAAAGAATATTCCATGTTGACTGGGAAATGTCGTGGTCAATGTTTTGAAAGGGAAATTCCTCTCCAGGTCAAAATTACCGTGGAATTCCATATCCTATTCGTAGGTCAGTATTTCAAAACAGCATTTACTCCAACAAAATTTTAGCACAAAATATGTGCTGGGTGGTGTGATGCTTTATATTTTATCATGCTTTGACTTTAACATTAATTATTGTTCAATAATTGAAATGTGTTCTAAAAACTAACAACATCAAGGCAAAGTTAATAGTCCTGCCATGTTCAAAGCAAGGAAGAAACACCAGGTATCCAGTAAGCACCCCAAAAAAGGTCAGGTAGCAGGGAAGTTGGAACATGGGTGCGCTACTTTGCAGCTGCAAAGCTTCTAACATCTCGGCCTGTGTTTAACAGATGGATGAGTGACCCGAGAACCTAAACTTCATGTTCATGTTTCAAGCCCAACTGTAATCTTCACTTTGCTCATGTTTGGTGGTGGAGCATAAAACAGGTTTTCTTTTTCTTCTTCTTCTTCGTCTTTTTTTTGAGATGGAGTCTTGCTCTGTCACCCAGTCTGGATGGCAGTGGTGCAATCTCGGCTCACTGCAACCTCTGCCTCCCAGGTTCAGGTGATTCTCCTGCCTCAGCCTCTTGAGTAGCTGGGATTACAGGCATGTGCCACCATGCCCAGCTAATGTTTTGTATTTTTAGTAGAGATAGGGTTTTACCATGTTGGTCAAGATGGTCCCAAACTCTTGACCTCAGGTGATCCCCCCGCCTCAGCCTCCCAAAGTGCTGTGTGAGCCACTGTGCCTGGCCCACAAAACAGTTTTTCTCTGAGACATGGACTTTGGCCATGTCTAGCTAGGTATTATTCCTGCAAAAGAAGGAACCTCTTTATCCCTAACTGCTGGTGACCTAACCCAGTCTCTTGGTTAAGGAGCTGACAGCATTTTTATTCTCAGAGGTTTCCAGAGGTGGATGATGGGCAGCACAGGCGATTGCTGGGAATTAAGTGCCTATCCCTTGGGTAACATGACTACTGACGGCTCCTCAGATCCCCTTTACCAGCTGTGTCTAAAGAGCTTGCACCTGGCACCTTCTCTGGAGGTCACACAAACCTTCCCCCCAATCTCAGGCAGCCAATAACTGCCTAATACAGAAACACAAAAGCCAGGTACTCTTGCTTCAAAGAGGGACACACCTGTGGTGCAATTTTTTACTTGAGGCTATAGGGACTCTAGGTGAAACCACATCCTTGTTTAGGGCGTGCCCTGGGCCTTCCTGCTTCCTCCCTTTCTCTGAAGGTCCTTTACTCGGTGAATCACAAGCTGCTAAATTCCTACCTTGATCTGCTTCCAAAATACTCACCTAACATAGTGACAAATGAGACAAATGGGGTGGGGCTTTAAAGATGATCCCAAGTGAAGGACTACTGAAGAAGACCGCCCTCCTGACTGCTGCTGCTATTCAGAACTGGCCCATCCAAATGAGCAAGGGAGAGGCTTGCAGAATGACCCAATGGAACCTGGGAAGGATGCTTCAGAATTATATTGATTATAGCCCGGGTGCAGTGGCTCAAGCCTGTAATCCCAGCACTTTGGGAGGTTGAGGTGGGCGGATCACTTGAGGTCAGTAGTTCAAGACCACCCTGGCCAACATAGGGAAAACCTTTCTCTACTAAAAATAGAAAAATTAGCCAGGTGTAGTAGTGCGTGCCTGTAATTCCAGCTACTCAGGAGGCTGAGGCAAGAGAATCACTCAAACCCGGGAGTCGGAGATTGCAGTGAGCCGAGATTGCACCACTGCACTCCAGCCTGGGTGACACGGTGAGACTCCTTCTCAAAAAATGTAAGAAAAAAAAAAAAAAAAAAAAAGAAGAATTATATTGATTATGTCATATTTTATACAACTTTGTTTGTAAAGAAGCATATATATACTGAATGTAAACTAATTTTACTGGTGCTAGTATGCAACCAGAAAATGTAGACAATTGTACTACAGTGATAATAACAAATCTTCATTGTAGTTATAATAGCAAGATTCCTAGTTAAAAGCCACAAGTGTTTTTGTGTCTCAGATGGGTGTGTGTGTGTACACACGTAAACACAGTCAAGACTGTGTTGAATTGAGTGTCCTCAATTCAACGCCACATTCCTGCAGCAAGCACTCTCAGACTTACCTTTCCCGTTCCGCTTTATTTTTGATAGATTTATCTTGGCTGATGGCTTTGCTATTTTCCATAGAAATCTTAGCCTGGTGTGCTCGCATTTCCTTGCTTTCCCTATGTATTAAACACAAGAAAACAAACAGGGAGAGGGGATGGAGAGTTAGTGTTTAAGGGGCAGAGAGATTCACCTGGGAAAGATGAAAAAGTTCTGGAGGTGGGTGGTAGTGATGGGTACACAACAATGTGAATGTACTTAATGCCATGCACTTAATGGTTACAATATTAAAGTTTACATTTTATATATACAGATAGACATAATTTAAAAATGAAAAGAAAAAACCAAAAATACTTCTGTGCATAGCAATAGGACTAGGCTCACTCTTCTCACTCTTTATTTTTTTTTTCTATTATTGAACTCATTGAATTCTGTATTTTGGAAAAAGGAGGGAAGGGACTCCAAGCCAAGTGGATGCTGATCCCTGAGGGGCAGTGGCCACCTAGTGGTGAAGTGATAGTGATGGGCTGTGATGAGGAGACAGTATTTCTCTCCGTAAATATAGAGATCTCAGCTTTGCCTCATATTATTTGGGACCAGATGGGCTGGAAGAGAGAGAGAGAGAGAGAAAATATTCTAACTCTCACATACGGCCTTCCTGTTTCTATCATCCACGGGAATGAAAGGGACTAAATGGTTTCAAGTAAGTACAGAGAGTAGCAAAAAAAGTAGGTTTGCAGGTGACCAACCACTGTTGTGTGTGAATGCATGTGCATGCATGATACACATGTTTATTAATGTGTACATTAAAGGAATAAAACTTAAAATGCTAAATAGAATATGATTACAAAGAATTTTTTCTATAACCTATGGAGACCTGCTTAAAGCACTGCCTGGAAACCAGCATCCAAGCAGTCGGGTTGCCTATGCACTGTAACAGCAAGCTCTGTGTCCAGCGGGATGGGCAACGCTGAAGTGGAGAGGCGCTCACTCAGCTACCCTACAGCCACTTCAGCAGGAACGTGTACAGACACTCTGGGCCCAAGAAGGTCACTCTCAGATTTTTCCGCAACTTGTTAGGAAATTGATCTTTCTGTATTCATTCATTCAACAAACACCAATGCCCAAATGTTGCTGACAAGTGTCAAGAAAGCAAAACTTTTTAACCAAGAATAGTTGTGATGATGATGAAGAAACACAACCACTAGGGGCTTGAAAAAGCTTAAATACTGCTGTTGCTTTGAAAAGTGTTTCTGCCATGGATTTAATGTTTAAGGTATATTGGTAACTAGGTTACGGTCTCTTCAAATAACTTCCTAAGCAATGTAAGAATTAGTATACTTTGTCTTTTCCTTTCGGATAATGCCTACTGTTGTGAGCTAATATTGTTTTCTTTATTCAACAACATAAAAGAAGATTAGATAAGTGCTGTGCTGTATTCTGGGAAGTATCTTTGAATAAGGGGAGGCACCTAAAATCTGTCATTGTAGCAATCATCAAAGGCAGAATGATGAACACAGCTTTCTGCATAGTAAATCAAGAGCATTTCTAAGGAACAAAGAAAAGACAACTTCTAATCCTATAGGACTAAATAGAATGCTTTAAAATACATGGAGGTACAGCACATTATCCCACAGAAAATGGAGCATGGTGGGCCTCATTAGTTGCTTCAAATGAGAATTGGAAACCACAGCACAAACACTTTGTTCTTGTGGCAAAATATCTGTCACTCCGAGGTAAAGTTGGGAATTTGGGCATACAGCCAGCTAATTTATGCAATTGGCATTAAAAACATTTTTGTTTGATTTATTTGTATAATGCTTCCATTTTCTACTCCTGCTGTGTCTCCATAGACCCTAACTGTGGCATACGGTAGGCACTAAGTAAGAACCAACCAAGCTGCAACCGAAGTATGATAAAAAGATGTAACAGACACCAACCTTCTGCTCAGGGATAAGTCCAGCTCATGGCTTGCACTATTTCAGAGGCAACATTCACTTCACCGAAGTGGACATGGGCCAAAATAAACTGATACTTCGCTATTTCTTAATCAGGCCTATCTTTCCAAAATTCACAGACGTCCTAACACTGTAACAAAGGGAAATGGAGGCTGTCTCCACATGCAGCCTTTAAGTGACCAGAACCCAGTCACTCTAGGAGCTCAACTGATTGGTCTTCATCTCTCTGTGTGTCTTTTCTTTCTAAGAGGCTCCAGATCATTTTCCAAGGGCCAGTTCTAGCCCTACCATTTTGCAAGGTCTCCATGACCACTCTGAAAAGGTAGAGCTCCTTTGGGCTGACTGCCTTTAGTGCCTACGACATTTAAAAATATGTGTCATATGCTACTTTGTTATCTGACTTTTCATATAAGTGTAGTAGCTTGCCAACATCTGTCAGACCTCTGCTGGTAGGGGCCATTTCTTTTTTCTTTTATTTTTTTAAATAGACACAGGATCTTGCTAAGTCTTGAACTCTTGGGCTCTAGTAATCCTCCTGCCTTGGACTCCCAAAGCACTGGGATTACAGGTGTGAGCCACTACACCTGGCCCCTGGGGGCCATTTCTTATAGTCAGCCATATGATGAGATATACAAAAGAGCTACATGTTATATGTCAAACTGATTTCACTTATTACCTTGGCTCTCTTATACATACAAAATCAGCTTTTGTTTTTAAAGATTAGATGTTTACTGTGGAGATGGCAACTCCCCCACCTGTCATGGGACAGTTTCAGCTGCTGGGTCTGCTGCTCGTGGGCATTGATGAGTAGCTTCTTCAGCAGCTCACACTGCTGGCTGAGGTGCAGGTCTCGGATTTCTTGCTCCTCAGCACTGTGGGTATTGATCATTTCTGACCATTCTTTTGTGTGCTGTGCTACAATCTCTTTGACCTGTTTGGAAAAAGGGGGATGATGCCATTGTAATCCTCATAGGCCAGGTATGAACCCGAAAGCACAACATTATTCAGGTATTTAGATTCCTCCCACCAATTTACTTGGTGAAACATGAGACACCTATAACCACCGAAAAATGTGTACTAATCAATGGGAAGCAGGAAGTTATTGTTTACTAAAATAAATCAACTGCTTTGGCTCTGAATAGTTAACTGTTAATTGTCACCCCTTATTTCACTGCTTCAGTTAGCCACACTCTGCTTTTTGTTTTTGTTTTATTTTGTTTTGACAGAGTCTGCCTCTGTTGCCCAGGCTGGAGTGCAGTGGCCTGATCTCGGCTCACTGCAACCTCCACTCCCGAGTTCAAGAGCTTCTCCTGCGTCAGCTTCCCAAGTAGCTGGGATTACAGGTGCGCACCACCAAGCTCAGCTAGTTTTTGTATTTTTAGTAGCAACAGGCTTTCACCATGTTGGCCAGGCTCTCGAACTCCTGACCTCAGGTGATCTTCCCACCTTGGCCTCCCAAAGTGCTGGGATTACAGGCATGAGCCACTGCACCTGGCCAACACTCTGGTTTGTGTGGTCCTTGGGCTCCTTTACCAATTCCATCAGGATTCTCTTTATCACCTCATGTTTTTCCAGCTTCACTTTCATAAGAGCACATGTCTGAGTAGAGAGCTGTGTGTTCTTTTATTTCTGGATCATGACTTACTGTGTCAACCCTGGTAGATACTAGGGTAGAAAGTCCTCCCTGCCCAGTATCCATGCTCTTTGCAGTGGTGTTTTGCAGTAGGGTTTTGCAGCGGGGTTTCGCAGCGCTCTTGTCAAGAGCCAGAGTCTGTTTCTCCAGCTCTGAATCTGGGTGACCTGTGACTTGCTTTAGCCAATTAGCTAGTAGAAAATGTGATGCAAGCAAAGGCTGGAACGTACTTGCCCTTCTGCTATGCTTGCAGCCCTGAGGCTACCCTGTGACTGAGCCTGTGCTATCCTGCTGGAGGTTAAGAGGTCATGTAGGGAAACAACCAATAGCTAGCCAACTACCAGATACAC
The DNA here is from genome assembly GCA_963573385.1 of Cacajao melanocephalus. Lineage (NCBI taxonomy): Eukaryota > Metazoa > Chordata > Mammalia > Primates > Pitheciidae > Cacajao > Cacajao melanocephalus. Next base: position 38,958 of record CAUYLG010001250.1, on the reverse strand, counting down.
AAGTGAGGACATATGCCCCCTGCTGACTGTAGATACAAAGTGAGTCCAGCCAAAATCAGCAGAACTATCCAGGAGAGTATGGCTCAAATTTCTGACTCACTAAATTGTGACCAAATAAACTGTAGTCGTTGCTTTAATGTACTATACTTTGGCACAGTTCATTATACAGCAAAAGCAAACTAATACTGTTGCCAAGGCTTCTCTTATTTATGCGAAGCATCTAAGAATCGTGTCAGTTTGCACCACCACTAATTCTCAAACATTCCAGTTAAGAAGAGAGAGAGAATGGGGAATAACTCTTAAAGACACATGGCTTACCACCTCTATAGAGTTCATGCTCTATAAAATACATAGGTACCAAGGAGAACATCTTGAACAGCTTGGCTACTCCATGCACATAGCAGGGCTATTGGGCCAGGTGACACAGCTGCATATAGATAGATGGAGGCTGGCTAGTTCGACCACAGCTATTGTTTGGAGCTTTCTTTAACAGTTTTTTTTTTTCCCTTTTCTCTTAAAAACTATTATTGCTGGAAGAATTGTTTGTGTTCTTAACTGGGACTTAACATTTAGTTCTCCAAATGCCCACAAATTTGAGTAAAGTCTCACAAGCTCCTATTTTCCCCTGTCTTCTTTTAGAATATCAGCTTTTAATTTTTTCTCGTCCCCAATTTCCACAGTAAAGTTAGGATAGAGTAAGTATCAACACCCAATCTGGATAGTTTTCTGTCCTATGTTTAAAGTTACTTCAATGGGGAAGTATATTCTATATTTTATGTAATCTTTCCTTTTAGTGTCTTCATTTATTGTTTTACTTGATGCCTCTGAGGCAGGCAACATAAATACTGTTAGCACAGTTCAACAGACAAGACAAAAGAAGATATTCCATGAAATGGCTCTTCTCAAAGCCAGTGAGTCTGAGGCAAACATGAACCCTTGGCTCCCCTGACATCCCAGATCAGCTGCAGGCTATCAGACCACCTCTGGGCTACTGTTATTTCTGATTTATACCAGGTACTCCTTCTAAAAAATTACAAAGTGTCTTCTGCAAGTCACTGCTGTAAAAATGGGCATTTTCTTACCTTAGATTTGTGATCTGATGTCAGTGTCTGAATTTTAATTTCTGTTTCTTTTTTCATTTCGAGACAATTACTTCCCCTGAAAATGCAAAGTTGCAAATGCATGCCAGAAATTAGATATTTTCCCATTCCCATGGGTCTTTGCTACAAAGCTTTCTGATAAAGATAATATATTCATCAAATATGAGATGCCATGGCTCATTGGGCAACACTGGTCTTTCTAGTAATAGATTCACACCTTACAAAATATTATCTGTTTCATGATTACTCAATTCAACCATTACACAAAGAGGCACTTCAAACTTAACAATTATTTCATTGTTAAGGGGCTGTTGTCAGTTTCCATTTTGGTTCCTGTTTTTCTTCAAGCTATTTTTCACTTATTCAATAAAATATTATTTGGGATGAAAACTGGAAAATAGATCCTCAGCCTTGAAGTGAACTTTTAATTCTTCTGTTTGGTTATAAAGCCAATTTTTGTCTTTTAAACATGCCAGCGAAGGAGAAAATAGCAATCCTTGGCACCGCAGGGCAATTTCTGCTCCTTATTCTATTGTGAGTAGGAAATATGTGCTAGGCGATTGCCCAGCAACCATTACCGCTTATTTCAGCAATTATGTTTTCCTTTTGGAATATCCACGTCGCTGCTGAAACAAGAACAGGTCCTGAGCTTCGCCTTCAGCATGTATGCTCTAGGTTACAATAGCTCAAGTCAGAATGCTTCATTATCATATTAATTCCTAGTTCCTCTGAGAGAAGCATTACTCTAAAAATGCGAGGTCTCGCATCAAATGTAGCACTTCTCAATGGCTGGCACTGAGCAAGTTTCTTTTCATCTGTGAGCTTGCAGCACTGCTGAAACGTTCCCCTATCTTAATTCTAGACCAGTCTTTAACAGTAAATGCAATGAGAGGTTTTATTCAACAGTCTCATCTATGGGCATAACAGCACGTACTTGTAATATTTATTAAAAATCAAGATTTTATTTTCCCCCTTCTAGTGCATCAACCTTCTTTATATTTGGGCTAGGCAAAACAATTTTTGTAATTTTGTATTTTCCCAACTTTAGCTTGTCCTTCCTTGTCCACCCATTCATCTTTTTGCCATCACCTTAAAGATCCCTGAGAGGAAAGCATATGAGAGATAATCATTAGCCAAAGCTGGAAAGCACTTGAATAAAGTTTCCCTTTCCCAGGTCAATTGATCCTTTCAGCTGAGTAGTTAAGAGTAAGGGGAAACCTTCCATTTGTCTTAAAAATAGATACTGCATGAGAAAGCTCCAAGGACTGTTACCAGTTTCCCTTTTCACTAACTATATAGCAACTCAGTTATAGTTAAAAGTCCAAATGGGCCAGGCGCAGTGGCTCAGGCTTGTAATCCCAGCAGTTTAGGAGGATAAGGCAGGCAGATCACTTGAGGTCAGGAGTTGGAGACCAGCCTGGCCAACATGCTGAAACCCCATTTCTATAAAAATACAAAAAATTAGCCAGGTGTGGTGGTGCATGCCTGTAATCCCGGTTACTCAGGAAGCTGAGGCAGGACAATTGCTTGGACCTAGGAGGCAGAGATTGCACTGAGCCAAGATTGGCTACTGCACTTCAGCCTGGGTGACACAGCAGGTCCAAGTCCAGGCCACCCTGATACCATGGTCAATCTTAATAATAAGAAACTCTCTTCAGATATGACTCTCCAGAAGAAAGTATCCGATGTCTGATTTTAAGTAACTTTTAATGTACTGCTAAGATTCTACTGTTTAGAGTACTTGGAAAACGCTCTGTGTAAAGAGCCCAGTGGGCGTGCTGCGTTTGACAGCACAGGCTCAGGAAGAAATCTGCAGATTAGACTTTTCCAGTCTCATCTACATTTAGGATAAAATAGGCTTTATTTGTTGAGAGACCTCCAAGAACACTTAATAGCCTGTTTTGGGGGGTTAAGTGTCACACCAGGAATACTTCTACTAACTACCAAGTTTATAGTAAATTACATTTTGATCCCACATTTTGAAAGTAAAAACAATCATGAGGTAAAGATATATTTTATTCATTTTTTTACATTTCTAAATGTAGCACTCATGATTGACTGAATCAGAAAATTGTAATATTATTTTTAGCAAAGAAATTTACTCTGTTGTGCTCGGGTCTGAAACCTCTTTAATAAAGCTTTTTGGTTTGGTTAAGACAAAACTGTGTTTCTAAATACAGCCATCTACAAAAATGCACGAAACATTTTTTGAAAAGGTATCTTGTGAATACCAATAACCTTATTCTTGGAGAGTACTATAAAGTTGTCGACAATTTGTTCCTTGGTATTAGAATATACGTCTATCATCAGTTTCAATATTATAGCCTGAAATTTCATTAAATATGAGAAATTAATTTACAAAAAAGAAACAGGCCAAAGCTGCTGATGTGGTTAGAATCTAGAAGAATCACAGCTCGTCAAAACATACTGTAATCACCACCAGTATTGCCACACGAGCTCTGAGGTGAGCGACTTACTCCCTTAACAAACAGATCAAAATGTTTTCTAAGCAACAGGCACGTTTCTGCCTCAGTGATACATAGTGAAACCTACAGGAAAAACAGAAGGCAGATGACACGTAATAACAGATGCTCAATAATCAGTGCCTGGTTTGTATTTTTCTGAAAAATACAACTGCAATAAAAATGAAGGTACCTCTCAAATAGTGAGGCCTGAGACCAGGGCAGGCATATGCAGTTACCCACCATTTACTCCTCAAGCAAATTACATTGGTTTCATGTCATGAACTTAGGTCTTGGGATCTGAAATTTCAGCAATAAGAAGCAATGTCCAAGAAAATTATAACAAACATAATCTGTTCTATTTTCAGAGCTTAGTTTTCTAGGTATATCTTGAGTGAATGCAAAAAATAAACAAACAGAAAAAAAAAACCCAAATAGTAAAAAGAAACCTCAGTCTCCTTTTCTCTCATGCCAAAGACATCAGCAGGGATTGAAGGAAAGAGATACAAACCAGAGGGAATCTACTGGAGGAGGTCAAAGGTGGGAAAATCATTTCTTAGATAAACAGAATGCATGCATGATCGCACAGAATTTTCCCCCAAAGTATTTATAAAGGGAAAAATGTAACCTGACAGTGTAGAAACCTATCAGATACCACCTTAACCAACTGATCCAGGTTAACACCACCAATGATGGGACATATCAACATCATCCCCCACTCCCCCCTCCCAATATCATGCACTGAGAAGGAAGCACCATTACTTCTGTGATGTGCTTGCCACAAATGCATAACCTCACTCTCATCATGAGAAAATATCAGACAAATCCCAAAGGACAGACATTCTACAAAAACAACTGATCAGAACTCTTCAAAAGTGAAAGTCACAAAAGACAGGGAGAGATTGAGGAATTATCACAGACATCTACTTAGATGACAACTAAATGTCATGTGTGATTTTGGAGGCTATCCCAGAATGGAAAATGAGTACTTGTAGAAAAACTGGTAAAATGTGAAAAATCACTGTAGCTTAATTAATGGTATTGCACCACTGACAGTTTCCTGGTTTGACAACTGTGCTATGGAGATGTTAACATTTAGGGAAAGTGAGTTAAGGGCATAAGGGAACTCTGTCCTATTTTTGCAATTTTTCTGTCAACTTAAAATTAGCTCAAAATCAAAAGGGGCAATCAATTCTCAGAGAAAAGAAGAAATTTTTTTTTCAATTATTTGAGGCTAATCCATATTAGAACTAAGTATGATGAATTAAAAGATTTCAGAATCTCTGCTGAGAACCTTCCTGAAACGAAAAGGTACATCTACTCTTTGACCTGTTATGATGTTAGAGCATTTAAAATGAATGAGTTTCTTACTTTCCAGGAATAATTTTTAAAGATGAAAATCAAGTCAACACTAAGTTCTTCCTTCACCTAAACAGGCAGCAAAACTGTGAGAAAAGACAAAACATAAACATTGAAAAGTCTTCAACAGGAAATAAACAGTATTACCCCTTCTTCTTCATGGCCTTCTCTAGGATTTTCTCGTGAGTCGACTTCTCTTTGTCATACTGTGCCACAATTTTGTCAACTTGTGTGCAGTGTAACTTCTGCATGGTACTGTGCTCCTGAAAAGAAGGATTTGTAGTTATGAACTGGACTCTCAGCATGGCTCACACCACATGGGGCTGGCCTAACTTTCGCCAGTTTCCCTAGAGTCTTCATTTAGAAAGTCAAGAAGTAACCAAATCTGAGAACGGTGTAGACTTTGGGTCTCCCATTAAACAGCAGTGTTTTGTCCAAGTGCATTTCCATCATGGACGTCTCCGGCCTCAGTCTAGTGAACATGCCCAATTCAAAGGCACCCCTGCTCACCAGTGAGTAGTGCCAATCATCTCAAAGTCGTTTCTTCCACATATACACATCTCTGTAGAATTTCCACCCACTAATCTTTGTTCTTCGGAGACATGTAATTAGCCTATTGCTCCTTCCCCACATTGCTCCTCAAACATGCAAGTTCAGCCACCATGTTTCTTCTCTGGTATATGCTAAATATAACTATGCATCATGTGACATGGTTTGTAAACACCTGCACATTTTGGATCTCTTGAATACCATCATTATATAATGAGAGTCACCACTGTGTTTGTCACCATCAGCTGAATTTGAATCTATATCACTTAATATTTTCAGTGGCTTACTTATCTAGATGCCGATAATGAAGATAAAGTGTTCAGGAGCTATGACCTTCTGTTTTATAGATATTTAAAAATATTTTCCCATTGCTTCACATAATCACTGAAATTGGGGCCGCAAGGCTTTGGAAAGTAGGTATATCAATATAAACATTATTTCTTCCCATACAATGAGAAAGGTGTTTGACTACAGCCAATGACCTATACGAAATCAGATTTCTTTAGCTGTTCAACCTCCCAAGCACAGATGAAATCAGTACAATCAGAAAGTTCCAACTCTAAATGATACTTGATGTTATAGCCTAATCTTACTCTTGAGAACCAGAGAAATCGGATGCTATTCATGACTGGAATGGGTGAACGTGTTGTTCAGGTTATATAAGCACTTTCACAGTCATAGTTCCTTTTATTTATTGAAAAAAATGAGTGCCTTAATTTAAAAGCAAATTTATTCTTTCCAAGGTAGGCTTGACTTTAAGCAAACCTAATTCATGAACTTCTTTTAAAGATTTCATAAAATATAAATGGGGAAGGAAATTTTAAGTCTTTACTGAGACTTCCTTAATTTCCCAGCTGTTAAGTGAATTAACACAGGACTTGATCTACAATTCATTTATATATAAATTCTTTAGAAATGTATTCATACACAAGGCCTCAGTATTCTTTTCTTCGGGAGAAGGAGTGGAGAAGGGTGATGCTGGGTAGAAGATTCCCAACATGAGAACTAACAGTGGGGACAAAGGCTACGTGAGTTTGCTCTGGATCTGGGTTTAGGGTAACAATGTCTTGCTTAATTTGTAATTGGAATTCCCCACAAATCCTGCCATATTACCAATGTGTGTGCACCTTTGTGATTTAAACACATTTCAGCCAGAGCTTCTGCAGTGTGGCACCGGGTTAAGGACATGAGTTCTTCTGTCCTGGGATGAGTCACTTTCCCTTCTAGAGTCTGCTCATCTTTATAATTGGGAGAATAACACTTACTTCATAGAGTTGTTAGGATTAAAAGTAAATCTAATGTAAATCACATTTCAAATGCATGTTATAGCTTATTGAAAACATAGTGACATACAAACCTATCTATACTATTCAATATCCATAATAACATACAGGAGTGACTTGAGATAGAGATATCAATCAGACTAATTAAATCAATAGATCTTTCCTCCAAGCTTAATCTACTGCCCCAGGAATAGAGGAACACATTGATTTATCCTTGAATGTATTTAACTACTCTTGTAATACCTTAGTACCTACTAAAATGCCTTCTTCCTATTTTCTTTATTTTCTTTCTAAGATTTAGAAGTCATTATGGTTGGCTAACACATGTTAATTTTTCCTGGGCAAAAAAGAATAAATAAGGGGCTTTATGCCAGTCTCAAAATATATCAGAAGTGCCACAGTCCTATATTATCTTGCAAATATCATTGAAAGGAGGGTGAAGACTATTTCTTTAAATATTTTAGTGTACAACAAGACAAGTAGAGCCTTTGAGGCTTGGAAGTAAACTGACACAGATTATTTCCTAAGAAAATATTTTGGTGAACCTTATTAACTCAATTAGATATAAGAAATGGGGCTGTTTGTACCATAAAGTTGTTTATGATTGACTCAACTCTATATGATATGCTCTACAAGGGCAGGGCCAGTCTTTTCTGTTTACCAGTACATGGCACAAAGCCTGGTACAAAGTGGATGCTCAATAAGTAATTACTGCATGAATAAAAAGTCAGCATGGGAAAATAGCAAGAGGACTTGCATTCCGGTCCCAGCTCAGCCAATAATTAACCAACTGGCCTTGTGTAATGTATATAAATCTTTCCAGGCCTCAATGTCTTTATTAGAAAATTGAGTTAGGACTGGGCATGGGGTAGCCCATGCCAGTAGCACTTTGGGAGGCCAAGGCGGGCAGATCACCTGAGGTCAGGAGTTCAAGATTAGCCTGGCCAACACGGGAAAAACCCATCTCTACTAAAAATACAAAACTTAGCTGGGTGTGGTGGCACATGCCTGTAATCCCAGCTACTCTGGAGGCTTAGGCAGGAGAATCACTTGAACCCGGGAGGCAGAGGTTGCAGTGAGCCGAGATTGCGACACCGCACTTCAGCCTGGGTGATAGAGTAAGACTCTATCTCAAAAAAAAAAAAAAAAAAAAAAAAAACTGAGTTAGGTACCTTTGCCTAAGCTAATTCATGAGTTGCTTATGAGATGCAAGGTTACCTAATGTATCCAGAAATAATTTGAAAAACTGAAAGCACATTGAAATAAAATGATTACAATTAATGTCAGTAACAGAAAAGCTGGTCCTGAAAAATTGTCTCTGTTTATCTTTGCTCTCAGAACTCCACCCCTGTGCAGTGATTGCTGAAGTGTTTTGGGATAACTTGGTTCCCAGACACCATTTCTCCTTTTGGAAACAAATGAGGATCCTAATTACTGATTTCCATGTGACTCTGCTGAAGCCTCAGCTTCTTGTTCTATAAAATGAAGGAGGCATGAAATGATCTCTAAGTCCGTCTTAGCTTTTAAAAAGAGTCCATCATTGATTTTATTCTTTTGGTCCTTAGTTAAATCATGAAACACTATGGAGGAGACATACATTTTTTATTCATTCACACCATGAGTACCATAATTAAATGTGTTGACTTAAAGTCAATCTTAATTGGGACATTTTGGGGAAAAAATGTATAGCTTTTAGCAGAATTTGTATATGTTTCTTATCCAAGTTAAGAGTAAATTCAGCTCTTTTGGGAAAAACTGCTGCAATTTGTTCTTGTGACTGATGTGACTATGGGCGTGAATGATTGCACCTCAGAAGGTGCTGAAAATTTTAAGTAAATCATGATTGCTCAGCATGCAACTCTGAGATTGCCAATAGGTGGACTTTGCCAGCGACTGCTGTGTCTTTGCTCCTTTCCACTGCATAACCAAGTTACAGGTCTGGTTCTAAGGTCTGACCATTAGTTAAAATTGATGAGTTAAACAGCAGTCTTGGTGCTGTCAGCTAAATTGCTTGCATAGCAAAGAGAAACTTTTCCATCAGTAGCTTTACTAAAAATGCCAGTTTATAGGCTTCTCAGGCATTTCATTTGACTCATTTAACGTTGATGCTGCAAACTGGTGGCCTAAGGACTGTATCCAGCCTGCAGATACAGTTTTTAGCTTAGTTTTTTTTTGTTTGTTTGTTTGTTTGTTTTGCCTATATGGTTTCAAAAAGAGGTTGAACTAAAGGCTGATAGTAAAAGATCAGGAAATTCAGATAAGATTTCTGATATTTTGATTCTCCTTTAAGAAAACACAGATGGCTCATCTACTCTCCAGGCACCAGTGGTGGTAGCTCAGTCTGACTTGGCCTGTGGAGAGAGATGAGTGCTCCCAGCTTTTGTGGAGTCCACACCTGGCTAAATTCCCTCAGCTACTTCCTGTTTGGCCCCCATCGGCATTTGAATTGTAATTCCTCTTCTAACATGTACTGGAGATACATATCCAACTTTGGGTTTTACATTTTTTGCTCTAAGAAATTGACCTCATTGGACAATTGAAAAGCATGCTTGTCTTTTAATGAAAGTAATCGCTGTTCTGGATCCCAGTGAGTCATGTGCTGGGGGAGAAAGAGTTAAATAGTTCTCCTTTTTCAGTATCTCATATAATAGACACTTGAAAACCATTAACCTAGTTTCTATTTCAAATTGAAGAAGTGGTTCTAGAAAGTGAGAGACAAGTAGAAGTCTGATTGCCAGTACATTGAGAGGGTCAAATGCAGTTGACCATTGCCATTTTCCAAAAATAGCCATCTTAATGAGCATTTTGTATGCATTTGGGGTGTAAATGGTCATTATCCCCATCTTTTTTTCTCAATTTCCTAACAGCAAATCACACACCTATTTGCAGATGGCAGAACCTCATATTTGCACCACTGTTCATTTTCTATCTGGTAGCTAACCTGTAAGTTTGGAAATAAGCTGTCCTTGGGACCATACATTTATTTCTTAAACTGCTGAGATTTAGTTCATAGATCCTCTGCTTCCCTTTAAGTCTAAAAAGTAGAATTATTTATCTAGGCCAGGAGTGTCCAATCTTTTGGCTTCCTTGGGCCCCATTGGAAGAAGAATTGTCTTGGGCCACACATGAACACTAACACTAATGATAGCCAATGAGCTTAAAAAAAAAAAGGTCTGTGCATAAATCTCATAATGTTTGAAGTAAGAAAGTTTACAAATTTGTGTTGGGCTGCATTCAAAGCCGTCCTAAGCTGCATGTAGCCTGGGGCTGCAGGTTGGACAAGCTTGATCTAGGCTGATATGTAAGAGCTGAGATCTCCCTATAGTTGTTGGATATAGACTAAATACTAGTCCCTGCTCTTAGCTACCACGTGCTGTTTGGGCCAGGGGCACAGTAGTAGGGAGAGTGAAGTCCAGGCCATAGTTCTTCTTCAGCAGGTCATTTTATAACATAAGGCTTTAGGGTGGTAAGCCTTAGCCCCACATTGGGTGGGTGAAAACTATTATAAAACAGAAAGGATGGGTGAATTAATTCTCACTATTATGTGACAACAGGGTAAAACCTCTTTTTCTTTAAGGAGGCTTGATAAGTATCTCTGCAGGCAACTAGTGGGGTTTCTACTAAAGGGTCAAGAGATAGTAAAAAGTACTAAATAATGTTCCTAAAAAAAACCGTCCTCAAAATTTAGCATGCATAGGAGGGGACTTTATTTAAAACGTATTTCCTATACTCTTTTCTTGTGGATGATAGCTAAGTGTCAGGTAGGCACAAGAATACATATTTTTGTAAAGCCTCCATCTCTTGGCCCAATGATCTTATGTTGAAAAACGAGTCCTGAAGGAACCCAAGATAGCTGTGCCCTGATAGATTGATGATTGCTCTTAAAAAACCTGTTACTGAGACCATAGGGGAAAAGATGTATGAAGAGAAGAAAAATTTAGTGTGGGAAACATCAGAGGCAGCTGGTTACAAGTTTGAGTTCTCAAGTCAGGCTGAATTTGGTTCAAATCCTGGCTCTATCACTTAAAAACTAGGTGATTTAATGAAGTTGCATTTTTTTTAAAGTATGAATAAACTAATCTGTTGAATGACTGGTAGACTATAAAAATGGCCAAAATTATTTCCCTTTCTGTATCCACTCCCACTTCTGATGTAACTTTGTCACCTGTCAAAAGGTAGAGTCCTCATAAGGCCAGACTCAGAACTTGCTTTGGCCAAAAAAATGAGGTGGAAGTGATGGTGTGTCAGTTCTGAGCTGGGGCCACAAGAAACTATGCATGACCTGCTTGGTCTTTTGGGACCCCAGCCATGTGAACAAGTCTGGACTAGCCTGCTGGATGACAGGAGACCACATAAAGCAGAGAGGAAGTGGTTTAGCAGAGGCCTTCCTAAATCGGTCAGTCCTCCATCTGCCAACCAAACTGGTAGTGATGGCAGATTCATGAGTGAATCCAGCAGAGACCAGAATAATCACCCAGCAGCTAGAACCCAGCTCCAACCGCTGACGCACAAAATTGTGAGCCAAATAAATGGTCATTGTTTTAAGACACTACATTTTAGGCTGGGTTGTTACCTTGCAAAAGCTAACCGATACCAAGCTCATATAATTACAGTACTCCTTTATATAATTGTTATGAGAATACCTAAGAATATGCGCTTAAGCAAGTATCAATATGTATAAGCTAGTATTGCCACTTAAGTGTTGACTGACAGAAAAATTAGTCACATGGAGATCAGGCATGAAGTATGTCCAATGGTAATAGATTCACCACGTTGCTTGCCTCTCCTTAACCAGTTTTTTGTTTTTCAGTTTTAAAGACAACACGTTGTTGGTGGTGTTGCTGTTTTCAAGACAGAGTCTTGCTCTTGTCACCCAGGCTGAAGTGCAGTGGCATGACCTCAGCTCACTGCAACCTCCACCTCCCAGGTTCCAGCGACTCTCCTGCCTCAGCCTCCCAAGTAGCTGGGACTACAGGTATGCGCCAACCCACATGGCTAATTTTTGTATTTTTATTAGAGACAGGGTTTTGCCATGTTGGCCAGGCTGGTCTCGAACTCCTGACCTCAGGTGATCCACCTGCCTTGGCCTCCCAAAGTGCTGGGATTACAGGAGTGAGTCACTGCGCCCGGCCTAAAGACAATATGTTAACAGAGATGGCCTCGCTATATATTAGACAAGTATATATTCATTATATTCATTATATATTCCTTATATTCTTCATCTGAGAGGTTAGCTTGGGCCAGGCATAGTGGCTCAAGGAAGTTAACGGACAACTCTGATGTAGGTTGAGTTCTAAAAATTGAGGAGCATCCTTCCTTAGTAACAGTCCTGATAACCAGCAGCATATCAACACTGTCTGAAGTTGATAGTGATTTTCCTTAATGTCCCATGTGCTGTTACTGTATTTGACCCAGTGATGGAACTAGTCCACTTAGTAAAGCATCCCATATCCTACACAGAAGAATGCTGCAAGAGTATGGATTCTGGACTCTTGATTTTGGTTCAAATACCAGCTCTGCTGTTCCCTAACTCTGGGACATCAGATAACTTCACTAATTCTTAATTCCCTCACATGTAAACAGAGACTCACACAGAATTTACCTTACAGGGTAGAGTGTTAAACGAGTCAATGCATGTAAAGTGCTGAGCACCGCATCTAAGAATTACTGAGTATGCAGGAATTCTAGCTGCTATTATTGTTGCTGTTATTACCACCCACCACAGCATATTATTTTCTGGTCATGCCTCAAGAAAATATTAAATGAAGCCAAAATCTTTATGTTTCCAACTGGCCCAAAGGCCACTGAGGTGTCTGCTCAGTGAAAGTGATCCAATTTAAATGCAAGAAAAATCTGTTAGATAGTGCTGCAACATAGGGGCACCCACTCTATTTCTAATAATTAAAGTCATTTAAGGTGCTTTCTCTCTTATTTCCCATTCTTACTCTTTTTCTGTTGGTTTTCCATGGTTCAGCCCATTGTCAATCACCAACAACACTGAAGTCCCTACTTCAAACTGTTCTGTCTCCAATAACCCCACTGAGCAATGTAAGGAATTTCGCTGAATGGAATTATTCATGAAACTTAGAAACAGTCTTTGAAGTGAAGTGACTGTAACAGCAAATCCATTGAGCCATCAGTTCAATAATGCAAGGAACACTACTAGGATAAGATTAGGCCCAACTTCTCAAAGGAGTACAAACTATTAAAGAAAAGACAGGGTTCCAGACAATGCTCAGGCATCTCAACATGTGGAATGATTAAAAGGTACATCACCCAAGCCAAGTTCTGAAGGACATGCTTTGGTTTGAGGCTTGGGTCGGAGAATAAAGAAGTAGGAATGCAAGATTAGTTTAAAAGAATTCAGAAGTTATTTCAAACTAATAAATTATAGATTAAGTTTCTCTTGCTCTCATTGCCCTTACTGGAAAAGGAAAGACATTATCCTACCAGCAGTACCTGGTTATTAGACGTCTTTAGGAAGGAAAGAGTTGCTTTTTCTTCTTTTTTTTTTTCTGAGACAGAGTCTTGCTTTGTTGCCCAGGCTGGAGTGCAATGGTGTGATCTCAGCTCACTGCAACCTCTGCCTCCCAGGTTCAAGCAATTCTCCTGCCTCAGTCTTCCGAATAGCTGGGATTACAGGCACCTGCCAATGTGCGCAGCTAATTGTTGTACTTTTAGTAGAGATGGGGTTTCATCATGCTGGCCAGGCTCGTCTCGAACTCCCAACCTCATGATCCACCTGCCTTGGTCTCCCAAAGTGCTAGGATTACGGGGGGGCAGGGAGGGGGAGCCACCATGCCCAGCCGCTACCCTTTTCTTCTTTATCTGTGAGGTCTGGAAGTGATGATGTTTGAGTGCTATGAAGTTTTTCAACCCATAGGAGAATTCCTGGGGCCACCTCCTGCTGTTCTCTTACAATGCAACTAGCTCTTATAATTTTTCACAATCACTGCCGAAAAGACCACCTCTTATGGGTAAAAAGCAAAAATAAATCTATTTCAGAAGTAGGGTACTGGGCAAGGTTTACGTAAGGGAGAAAAAGTGATAAGCATTCTCTCTCTAGGTGCCATGAGTGGGAGGTTGAGAGATTGCTAGCATCTCCCTCCGTGAACCACTGTGTATGGCAAACTATGTGACAGTGACTTGGCAATTTAGGTAACTAGTGGCTACAATTGTGAGCTGGTCTTTAGTAGGCTATGGTCCAATATTTTATACAGTCATGTTATCAGTGAAACAATTTTCAAATGGATGAAGCTTTGTGCATTTGAAAGAACTGTTAGAAATGCAGACCACAAACCAGTGACAAGCACTCCCAAAAATATTCTATTTCTTAATTTCATTGTTAACCAGTTAGAATGAATTATTGCTGTTAAGTGGTCTGGTATCAGCATCAAAGTTGTGTTTTTGGCTATAAATGATTCATCCATATATAAAACAAAATAGTAGCTTTAAAACACTGTACCTTTGCATGTTTCTTCTTTAAAGAATTTAGCTCCTTCTGCTGTTTCTTTAAATGCTTCAAGTAAGCCTTTGGAGAAAAAGAGAATCAAAAATATGTTTTTTTTTTTTTTTTTTTTTTGTAATCACAATGATTACACTTGGTGAGAAACAAAGATATATTGGTGACAATATGTATAATACAAGAGTGCTTGCAAAACAGTCAAGCAATTTTACCTTCATCTGCTTTAAATCTTCTATCCTTATTTGAGGGATAAGTTCAATACCTTAAAAAAAATCAACAATTAAGTCATTACATATACTAAAAATTAGAACAACTGATAATACAGAATTGACATATTGAAACCTCATGGAAAGACTTTGAAGCAGCTTTACATGTGATGAATATAAACATCTTAAGTTCCTATTACAAAGCAATTAACTGGATATTTGAAATGCTGAATGTCTTACAAGCAGACCCTGAGAAGGGGATTCATGTGCAGGTAATTGATTGAGGACAGACTCTCAGGTGAAATCCCTAAGGGAGTGAAAGAAGCGGAGTGGCTCAGAAGGTAGAGTGTGTTTCTAGTTGAAATCCAGCCTCAGTTTGATCCTACAAGGAGCACTTCAGTATAAAAGGCACCCAAGAGTCGTTCTACCTTGGTGAAAAGAGCTGGTCTTTTGTAACCCTTGATCAGTCAGCTGAGAGCTACAGAGGTTTCACAAAACCTTTCAGGCATTTCCAGGCAAGGTAACTCTCATGGTCCCAAGGCAATTCTCTGGAGAAGAGCAGCTGAAATGCCCAATCAGTCAAAATTCATAGGAGCTGGGAGATGGGATAGTGCCCCAACAAAAGGGAGCTGATCAGGCAGAAAAGCATCTATTATAGTTACTCTTACCTTTGTATTTCAAGGCATAGCATATCAGTCAACTAATTCCCAACTCTATTCTCAATTTAGTCATCATCAAAGAATAAAACTTTTTTCTGGCTTCTCCCTTTTACCAAATTCAATCTTCACATTTAAGAAGTGTGCTACTAAGCACAGCAATGCCTTAAACATAAGGAATAAACAAAATAAAATCAAACCAGTGTAAACAGGAGGCTACCAGGAGGGGCTACAGCAATACAAGAAGTCATCCTGCTGAGTGATGCCAGGCCAGGTGTTGTCATGGCAACCACAGTTGTAGCCAGATCCTCAAACAGTTTCTGTTTGACTGCAGATTTTCATCTTAGGCAAACAAAATGAATGTGCGCTCTGTGCCATAATTGATTTTCATTAGAATCCCAAAGGCTAGGTATGATATATTCAAGAAACATAGGCATCAAGTCCCAGGCTCTTGTTTTTCCCTTTTATTCATTTTAAGATGTGCACATTCAACGACAGGGTGGTCAGGCCACAGAAGGAAAGTTTTGGATGGTGGAAATCAGCCTTGTGATCTGTAACATTTTATAATTGGGGTGTGAAGGGTCTATGGGTTCTCTATTGATCTCCTAAGTCGGTTTTCACAAGCCATCTCCCTAGTGACTGAGGCAGGGTAAGACAAGGGAGTGACTCCTGGCACACAAAGAGCTCTCTGTCTTTAGGTCTCAGCTCTTTTGTTTGTAAAATGAATATACAGGATTTAGGGAGTATGCAAGGTCCTTCAGAGATGTAGCAAATTCTAAGAGTTGACTCAGTCTGATGAAACTTACTTTCTCTATCTTTAATTTTTATATTACTTTTTTGGCTTTGGTTCAACTATGTCTTGATTAAAAGAAACCTACAAAAACATAAACTGGGTCCCTCAATTACCTGGTTTTGTGTTTTTGGAGAAAGACAAAATTAGAAAAAAATGTCGTTCCCATAAGTGATTTCGTTAGAGAAAAACCCACACTCTACAGAAAAGGACAGTTCTACCTGCGTGCCAAGGCCAGCCTTCCTCATAGAGCTTTGCACGATAATAGGAATGGTCCATGTGTGAGGCTGTCCAGCTGACAGCCTCTAGCCACCCGTGGCTCTTGAGCACCTGAAATGTGGCTAGTGTGAATGAGGAACTCAAGGTTTAGCTTTTAAGTTAATTGTTAAATAAATTTAAATAGTCTCATGCGGTTAGTGGCTACTATACAGGACTATG
The DNA here is from genome assembly GCA_963573385.1 of Cacajao melanocephalus. NCBI lineage: Eukaryota > Metazoa > Chordata > Mammalia > Primates > Pitheciidae > Cacajao > Cacajao melanocephalus. The sequence continues at coordinate 22,650 of CAUYLG010001250.1, read as the reverse complement.
CAGGTCTACAGACTTCCCTGGTATGAAAGTAGGTTAAGCAGCACATTTTGGGCTCCAAAGGTTTTGGCTAATTGAAGTTTCACTACATAAAGTTTTTGTTCATATCAGCATAGTTCCTTAACAATAACTTGGTTTCTCTTAATCACTAATCTGGAAATTAGGAGCTGGGTTTTCTTAATCCTTTGTTCTTAAAATCAAAAAGAAAATAAAGTCGTGTTGGTACAATCATTGCTGTTTGGCTGCATGTCTAAGAAAAACAGTTTGGAATTTCATACCTCCCCACCTTCATAGATGTCAGTAGCAAATGCTGTCTGCTCCAGCTACACACCATGCCCTCTCTACATCAGCTCTTCTAGTTCACTTCCAATTGCCAGCACCTGAATATCTTTGCCTGAGGATTTTTCTGTCCTCCAAAACAGACAGGGTGCCTTATCACCCTCTTGTCAATTTAGAACTGTTGGAGAATTTATCCCTTCCATGGGAATCCTCAAGAAAAGGCTGACAGGAGTCAGGGTATACATTCCCCAGTTCTCTCATCTCTCTAAGAGGAGACCTCTGAGATGTGCATCCAATATCATCTCCCAAGGTTTCTCCAGGGCATTAAGTTCCAGCCGCCTCCTGGCAGCTGGCTTCAAAACACTCTAATTACTGGCTACCTTCCCTCCCAGGTATCACTTCTTCACACCTCTACCCATGCCCACTGTACACCAGAATACACTACTTGCACTGGAAGCCTTCTCTTGGGGTCTGCTTTGAGGTGACCCAAATCAAGACAGTTTTCTGGGAAGAAATGGAAGCTTGTTTTCTCAAATGACATCTCTTCTCCCAAAGGCTTCTGGGGTAGAATTTATTCCCTACCCCACCCCAATCCATGGAGAGGTGTGAGAAGAACACCTACAGATTTATCTCTTGTACTTCCATGCCATTCTCCTAAAAGCTACCATACAAAAGAACAGGCCTCTCACTTACACCAGGCTCTGCTGAGCCTAGCTACCTCCACATGTGTTCTTCTAGGTCACACACTGCCCTGCTACATGAACTTCAGCATCTGACTTGTGGTTTTTCTATGCAGGCGTTCCCAGACATCCAACACAGTGATTCAATATGAATGAGAATATGTTGGGTGACTTTCCTTTCCATTTTCATGATGCCTTCCATTCTAGAAATCTTCATCCCCACTTCACCTCACCTCCTACTGACAGTTGTAAATGGGATGTCAACACTGCTTGAAACTGCCCCTCATCCAAGACATGTAGTTTAGAGGTACCTCTTTCTGACTGCAATCTTCAACCTGCCAACTTCACTTACTCCCTCACACCCACCAAGTAAGCCTTTTACTTTTCTCTTGTTCCTGGTTCCCTTTAACCTTTTCCTTTCCTAGCAAAGTCTCTCTCCTCTAGTATCTACTCCACTGGGACATTAACCTATATATTATGATCAGAGTGGCAGATTGAGTGGGAAAATGGCCAAAAAGTTCCACCCCTCCCTGTTTCCACACCTACTTACACGTGACTTTGGAACTCCTCCCATCAAGATGTGGAATCTGTTTCCCCAACTGTTGAATCTGGGCTGGGCCATGTGACTTGCTTGGGATGATGGAATGTAGTGGAAAGGAAGCCATGCCAGTTCTAAGTCTAGGACTCATCAAGGAAGCTGACATACAGATGCTCCCCAACTTACAGGTTCAACTTTATGATGACGCAAAAGTGATATGCACTCAGTGGAAAGCATATGTTGAATTCTGAATTTTGATCTTTTCCTAAGCTAGGGATATGCTCTGGGGCCGCAGCAAGTCTCAGCTCCCATTCAGCCATAGACTCTACAGTGTGCTGCATTTAATACATGCAGTACATGAAATATTTAACACTTTTATTATAAAATAGGCTTTGTGTTAGATGATTTTGCTCAACTTTAGACTAATGTAAATGTTCTGAGCACATTTAAGGCTAGGCTAAGCTAAGCTATGATGTTCAGTAGCTTAGGTGTTAAATGTATTTTTGACTTCGTGATATTTGTTCAGCTTATGAGGATGTAACTCTGTCACAAGTCAAGGAGCATCTGTACTTCCACCTCCACTTTAGAACACTGCAACTACCATGTGAACAGGCCCAGGCTAAGCTGATAAAAGATGAGAGTCCACATGGAAGACAGCCCACTTGTCCCAGCCAATGACACCTTAGCTCAACCCCAAACATCTGAATGAGCATAGCCAAGATCAGCTGAGTCACTGATACTAACCCACCTGTAACCAGAAAAGCCACCCAGACAACCTCATGAGCTGTAATAGATACTTACTTAAGTTACTGACTTTTGGGATTGCTTGTTACACAGCAATAGCCAACTGTTACAGTCTCATAACTTAATGCTCTTCAATCCTTTGGTTCCAGACCATACTCATTATGACACATTATGACATACACATTATGACAATTTCAGGCTTGGAACTCCCTAAGCTTTGTCCACACTTGGTGAGCTTCTGGGCACTGCTGAAGAAGTAATGAGATCAAGCTATGTCAACTTAATACATACCGCTAACACACACCAGGATCCTGTGTGCTATGTGGCAGACCTTCTCTTTATTTCTTGTGGACTGTTCTAGTCTAGCCAGCGACAACTCCAAAGCTTTTCTATACTGTTGTTTTTCTGTCCTGCCTCTACCTTTCTCAGCAGAGAACAGCCACGTAACCAACTTCTTAGATCAGATGGAATCTATCTGTGATATACTACAAAATGGCCAATATTTCTTTCCCCTCTAATCAAGGGTAGAGTCTATTTCTCTATCCCTTGAATATTGGTTCACTTTGTGACCTGCTATGGCCAATGGGACACTAGCAGAGGCTGGAAAAAAAAGCTGCTTTAAACTCAGGGAGTACCATATGAATAAGCCTGCTTAGGCTTCAGGATAATGTGAAACAGCTTGCCAAATGACAGATGTGTGTATAAGGTCATCCGACATCTACTTTCTAGTCAACCCATCAGCTGATCACAGGTGCATAAGCAAGACACAGAGATTAGCCAAGTCAGCTTGGACCAACCAATCCAATGAAACATGATCTCAATAAACGGTGGTTATCTTAAGCTACTAAAATTTGAGGTCATTTGTTATGCAGCATAAGCTGACTGATACACCGTTTGTCAGAATTCTTCCTGTCCACCCTGAAACTTCTATTTACTCAACATTCTTCTTGGCTCTTCCTTCCTTATCCGGCAGAATTTCACCCCTTCTGTTAATTCAGATCTTCCTTATAGCCTTGTTTTACCATGTACTCTTTTGCATTTTCCTTGTTTCTCTTTATTAGTTCCTACCAACAAGCTACTGTCCTCAAGAATGACCATTTTATGTCTTAAATTATGTCTCACATTTTTCTAACCATGTTTCAACCCTCATCATCCAATCATCCCTGGTTCAACAATAATTGCAGTCTTCACATCTCTGGACCTGTCTACAACATCTTCTCAAAACTAATTCTTCTTAGAACATAGACCTCTCTTTTTTCTTTTTCCCCATTCATTCTGCCTTCTAAGTGTTATTTCTGTTTCTCCGTCTCATCTTCTTCTTCACCTGGCATAGATCTGGTAATTGCATATTTCTACCCAGATGTATCAGCAACGGCTTGACCTCACTGATGTCCAGGACCAAAATCATCTTCCTTACCAAAAGCAGTTCCTCCTCCTAACTCCTCTACTTCTCTCAACCCCATCTATCTCTGGGTTTTCTTTCCATGAAGTCTGAGTTACTACAAAGCCTCTTTCCACCTAAGGCCCATATCCAAGCTGCCAACTTATTTCCAGTCTTCCTTCCCTTTGACAATTTCCAGCTTAATCCAGACTTCCTTGTCCATGTCATTCATTAAACAGCCCTTCCTGGAATATAGACTACTAGATCTTAAAGAGGCATGGTTCCAGGGACCCAGTGATGATGAGGTGTGGTCTCACCTGCAATAACCTCTTCTCTGGTTTTTAATATTCTATCAACACAATGTGATAGGTGGGTTATAACAGAAGCATGAGTATCATAATTCTTACCTTGCCCTTAGCATGCCCACTTTCAATGAATTCTTTTGCCAAGACTATAATTTTCTTATAATACTCCTTTGACTGTCATTTCACATGACCTTCTCAGGGTGACCCCAGAATTCTTTTGAGCCCAGGAAAAATAAACTCTTTGCTACTCCCTATCAGAATTCTCCTTCTACCTAGGTTGCTTCTTTTGTTCCTTCCTCCTAGGTAGCTTCTTTTGTTCCTTCCTCCTAGGTAGCCTTCTCTGGGTTCCTTCACTCTCTCCTCCATTCAAGTCAGACCTAGGTTTCAAATTCCAGCTCGGGTGGGATCTTATCCTTGAGTATCCTCTGGGATCTTTGCTGGAAAGGATGCCCTCTCCCTTCTGGTTCCTGAGCCCTCATTGTATACTGCTTGGTTGGCCATGTAGTGGGGCCTGTCTTGTCTCACTCCTGTCCCAACTCTGGTTATGTGAGTTCCCTGAAGGTACGTAGGCACTTCTTATAGAATCTAGTACTGCGACTTAGACTTCCAAGTCTCCTGAATAAAATGCCCAAATGAAACAGCATATAGACCCTTTCTCAGGGCACCAGCAGAAGAGACTAGAGTGGAGGTGACAGTTGCTTGGCTCTTTGAAATGCAGCCTTTTTTTGGAACCAGGGGTGGGGCAGCACTAACCACATGCACAGTCTCTTCTAGAACTAGGATCACTTTTGTCCTCTGCAGGCTGGTCACACTGCATCGTTGTTCAGGACACCTAATGCAATATTATTACTTATGTCTTCTATGCATCAGTGGGTGTGATACAAGAATTTTACCTAAACATCAACTTGCTCATTTTCCAGTGCCTCTCTCTGAGTGGCTGGTGTTCCTAATGACCAGGCTAGTAGGGAACACCAAAAGCCTATATCACTACCTTGCTCTGTGTTGTCTCAAGAGAAGAACAAACAACTGCAGGTCAAGTACAAATTGGGCTGCTTTTGTCCCATTTTTCTAATTTGCTTCACAAAGCTCAATGCACACTTAGTTTCCTGCTAAATTACAAGGCTGCTATGGTTTGGAAAGCCTGACATATCTTACCTTAAACTGTAGCACTGTGTGTACTTAAGGGGATGAACAACTTTATTTCAAACTTAGATTGGAAACTCTGAATTCACATATAGATGGGAACTACAAATATTGAGTAAAAAAAATTAGGAGAAAGATAAATTCTTATTAATATAGTGAGTTCAGTAAACAATTCATGTTCAAGAAAGATATTTAAAGTGTTTATATATTTAATTACCAGTATGGAATGGGCACCATCCAATCAATGGATGTCTGGCCAATTAGAATGAAAGCCAATTAAAATAACCAGCACAGTTGTTTCTCTACATACTGGCTGAATATGAGACACATGATTCTTTGAGATGACACCTCTTAATGATCTTTTGTTTCATCCACAGGTAACCACACGGAATTCACCTTCAAGTGCTCATTTGATAATTATACAAATAAATAATCATGGGTGCTAAACATCTACTTATGGGGGGAAATTATCAGCAGGGGAATTTAGAAATGTCCAATAGTGATAACTCCGTTGCTGCATGAGCCCACTGCCTGTCCAGACAAGAGCCTATGGGAGAATCTGGAACAGAGTGGGTATGAATTAGCTAACATCACTGTGTAAAAGGTTCTTTCCCACAAAGAACTTCGAATTTATATATTTCCTAAAGCTACAGATACTGTACTCTGCTTAATTAAGGTGGGTGCAGAAGATAACGAGCCCGTTGGCTTTCTCTCACCTTTCTTGGCTTCCACACCAGAGGCCAGGGCAGCTGTGGTGGTTGGTCTGAGCTCGGAGCTACTCTGAGGGGTTACATTTGCTTTGGCGGTGTTGGCCTTTCCTTTCCTGTCATTTTTGGAAGTGTCACTGGGCACATCGGCTATGTCGCTCTGGAATAGAAACATTTACATTGACCCAAATGAAGGTCACTCAAGGTCAAATATCTTGCACATTCTTTATTTTACTGAATCTAGTTGGTACCACTCAACTTCTCCCATACCCTTCCTAGACTTCCACTCTCTTAAAGATCTTTGCCTAGAAGGACTAAAAATTATGTGGTTTCCTTAGGCTTGAGGCAAAGGATCCAGCCAAGGAAAGAAGATCCACTTCTTAACAAGCAGAGAATACTTTCTCTTTTTCTAGCTATTGGAGAGATGCTACATCCGTTCCAAACTGAGGAGTTTGGTAAAGAAAACATTTAAAAACAAAGAAACAACCCAAGTGTGCACTGGAAGGGGAGAAGGTTGGGATGCAAGGCTGGCAAATGGTAAAAAATCAATAATAAATGCCATTTTGGCTGGTGCCAGTATTGGCGTGGTGGCTCACACTGGCAATAAATGCCAGTATTGGCATGGTGGCTCATGCCAGTAATTTCAATGCTTTGGCAGGTCAAGTGGGAGGATTGCTCGAGGCCAAGAGTTTGACACCAGCCTAGGCAACAAAGTGAGACCTGTCTCGACAAAAAATAAAAACTTAGGCACAGTGGCATGCATCTGTAGTCCCAACTGCTCAGGAAGCTGAGGTAGGGGGATGGCTTGAGCCCGGGAGTTCAAGGTATGATCACACTACTGCACTCCAGCCTGGGCAATAGAGCAAGATCCTATCTGTTAAAAAAATAAACAATTAAAAATAAAAAGCAATTATCATTAATTCACTGAACTGGGTTAACAGTGTATCACAGAAACGTCCTGTTTTTGTTTGAATATCCTATTCTGTTTGAATTTCCCTTATCTGAAATGCTTTGGACCAGAAATGTTTTGATACCAGATTTTGGGATATTTGCATATACATAATGAGGTATCTTAGGCACAGAACCGAACTCTGAACAGAAAATTCATTTATGTTTCATATGCATCTTCTACACAGCCCAAAGCTAATTTTACACAACATTTTTAGTAATTTTGTGCATGAAAGAAAGTTTGTATACAGTGAACCTTCAAAAAGCAAAGGGATGACTATCTCATGTCAGCACTCAAAAAGTTTTGAATTTTGGAGCATTTCAGATTTTGGATTTTCTGATTAGAAATGCTCCATTTACATTTTAAACCTTCCTAAAAGCATCACAAATGGTTTTTCATTTTGTTTCTAATGGGGAAAGGGTCCCCTGATGTGAGTTAAGCCACTGATGATGAAGTAGGTTTTTCTGATGGCAGTCACGTTTTATTAAACATGCCGCACTTTTATAGATCCTTGAAACTATTGTTGAGTTAATGGGCTCAGTTTTAAAAACCCTCTTTAAACTTGCTAATTTATTACTTTATCTTGCTTTTGTAGTCACTGTTGGACAATCAAACTCCCACAACTTGGCCATCTTTAATTAACCATTTCTACTTACGGTTTCAATGCCCATAGCTCTCATTTGGTCTGCTCTCTTTTCCGTAATTGAGAGAAATTTCTTTGGATCTGATAAAGCATCCACAATATCTAGGGGGGAAAAATCAGTGAGCTGTTAATTCTCTGTTTTACTGAAAATATTCAAGAAAATTTTGCTTAATAAACTACAATCCTGGACACCTGTTGTGCTTTCTGTTAACAATCTTTTCCTAGGACATAAACACACCGAGGAAGGCACAGCTAGTTGCAGAAACCAAGAAAGGAGTAAAAGCAAGGGCCAAAGACCAGATGATTTTTTTTATTGTCCCTCTTTTCCCTTTAGTTTTTCCCGATATGAAGGAGGCAGAGTGTCAGGACAAACTGAGTGCAGTGCTGTGGATTCTTGACTGTTTTTTCACTTGTGTGTGACTTTCAACAAGTTGATTAATGTCCCCAGCTTCAGTTTCTTTATCTGGAAATTAGGGTGGATACCACCTGCCCTGCAGAATCATCATAATACTTCAATGAGATAATGAATGTAAAAAGTACCTGAGGCATGTAGGTCTTATTTTTCGATACAGAGGCTAATATATACTCAAAGCCAATTTTAATTCCATGGTAGAGAAAATGAAATTTTTCTCCAGTGTTTTCTCAAGTATAACTTGAACTTACAAAAAAGTAAAATTTCATATTTATATTAATGTCATTTGAAGAGTTCCAAGTACTTTCAGAGTTGCATATAATTGTGTACAATTTACTCATAGTTTTAAAGGCATAATTATTCTTGTTAACTTGAAACCCTCCACAATTTATACATTTTAAATACTGTGTAAGTTTATAAAGTTTTCCCTAACAGAATCACCTTCCTAATTACAATTTTAAGATAATTCTTAAAAAACCTTCTCAGTATACGGGACACATAATTCTCTCAGTTTCAGTTTTTTCAATTTTATAACAGAAAATAACATCTGCACATGGTTGGCCCAGCACAGTGGCTCACGCCTGTAAGCCCAGCATTTTGGGAGGCTGAGACAAGTGGATCACCTGAGGTCACAAGTTCAAGACCAGCCTGGGCAACATGGTGAAACCCCATCTCTACTAAAAATACAAAAATTAGCTGGATGTGGTGGCCCACGCCTATAATCCCAGCTACTTGGGAGGCTGAGGCAGGAGAATTGCTTGAACCAGGGAGGTGGAGGTTGCAGTGAGCTGAGATTGTACCACTACATTCCAGGCTGGGCAAAAGAGTGAGACTCCATCTCAAAAAAAAAAAAAAAAAAAAAAAAAGAAAGAGAGAGAGAGAGAGAGAGAGAGAGAAAATAACATCTGCTCATGATTAACATTAACATTCAAATATATAAAAAGTGAAAAGTTAAAACTTCCTCTTCTGCCAATCCTACACCCAGAAGACAACTATGATTAACCATTTCTTGTACCTTTTCAGATATTTTTAAAAACTCCAAATGGGTTCACAGTTTTCTGCACCATTTTTTTAATGTTAAATATCTTGGGAAACATTCTCATATTGGCAATGTAGCTCTAATACACTAATTGTAATGTGTTTAAACTTTCTGTTCTCTGAATGGTGGTAATTTCTTTAACCAGTTCCCTATTGATAGACAGTGTGTCCTTCCAGTTCTTTGCTATTAAAGTATCATTGTAGCGAATGCCTTCGAAAATTTCATAGCATACCTCTACATATATTTATAGAATAAATTCCTAGAAGTTAGAATGATGGGTAAGGGTATTTGTCCTATGGCAGTTATTGCCAAATCGCACTCCACCTAAATTGCATCAATTTAGATGTAATGTGAGAAGGTCTGTTTTTATGACCCATGATCCCTAAGAACTCTTTGCCTCTCAACAACAGCTGTGGAAAAATTAGTTCTTAAATCTTGCTCAGGATAAAAAAATCACAGACAATTATTTTTGGCAAGTTAATATTCTAGGGATTTATCTATTTTTATAAAAATTTTCAAGTATACACAAAAGTGGAGAGAAAAGTACAATAACCCCTCCTATATTGATGATTATAACCCAACAATTAGAAACATTTGTTTGCCGCATTTTGTTTATATTCCTTTCATTTTTTCTCTTTCCTCTCTGTTAAAGCATTTTGAGATAAATTCCATACATCAGAACATTTAACTCCTAAAAAGTTGTCTCTGCAGCTCTACAAAAGAAGGGAAATTTCTTTTGGAGCCAACCATCCCAATACTGTATCCAACAAAATTGGCATAATTCTTTACTATGATATAATACACAGCCCATCTTAATATTTCCCCTATTTATAGTTACATTGTTTGATTCAAGGTACCAAATTTCACACATCTCTGATAATTGTATAGCTTAAGTCAATTTTAATCTAAAGCAATCCCTCTTGACAGCTTCTTTAAGAATACTTCTAAGAGGTGTTGTGACTTTATATGCATTGCACTGAGGGACATAAAGGCTGGTTGTCCCACTTGTGATACTAAGTTCCTCAAGCCGGCTCAGGAGGTGGTAGTTCGATTTCTGCATCATAATGCTGCTATCTCTCTTCACAACCAATTGGTGATTCTCACGGCAATACTTTGGCTCCCAAGATTACTTTTAGTGGTGATGATGGTGTTGACATCTCTCTTCAGTTAGCAGGGTCTGGAGGAGACACAGGGTCTACCTCCGTTGCATAGAGAGGAAATACAGTGTTCAGATGACTACTTTGATGCCAGTTCAGGTCCTTTCTACTCAGCATCTCTCTACCCTGTGGTCACTGGTTACCCACAAGGTGATGCTGTGTTAGGAGAACCACATGGCCTTCTCATCATCTTGAGGGTGCCATGAGTGGGCATGACTAAGGTACTTTAGCACATGAGGACACAATTTGACCAACCTGGACTTTTAGCACAACTCTTTGTGCCTGACCCCCAAATGCCTCTTCCTGCCACTTGTCCACACCATCATGGGGCAGAGTGAGGTTTAACTTGTATCCATTAAACTTTCCTGCCCTTCTTTGGAGGAGATGTACTTGGTCTATGCTTCTCTTCACACTCCCAGGTTGGATATGCTTTGCCAGGTATCCAATTCTAATGGCACATTTCAGTGCTGACTCACAGGACTGGGTGGTCAGGAAACAAATACTCACTAATTTTTAATGACATATAATCAGTCTGGGGGCCTGAAGAGAATATATGGCATTTTTGAGGAATAACTGGTAGTCTTTTCCATAGGAATAACAGATAATACTTTAATTACTTAAAACAAGTTACAAAATTAATAAAGCAAGACATTACAGAATGAAATAATCCTTTCTATCTTAACCAAGCATTTTTGTATATTTTTGTGTCACTTTTGCATATGAATACATATTTTACATGGTTTATGTTATATAACCTGCTTTTTCATTGATGCATATATTATATCTGCATAGTTCTGAAAATTATTTTTGGTAAATGGGTAGTGTCCCATTGATTTTCTATATTAACCTATTCTTCACTGGTAGATATTTAGATGGCCTTTCAATTTTTCTATAAAAGATGAATTTAGAAATATCTTAGTGCAAAAAATGATTTGTCATTTTCTTTTAGCAGAAAGTTAATGGTTCAGTTAAATAATATAGCAATTTACATAACTCATATGCCTGATAGGCATTCTAACAAAATTTATTCTTAATAAGCTTTAAAATAGTTATTGAAGAATAATGAATGGAAGGGGAACTAAGAAAATAAAGCAGAGGTCGGGCACAGTGGCTCATGCCTATAATCCCAGTATTTTGGGAGGCCGAGGTGGGTGGATCATTTGAGGTCAGAAGTTCAAGACCAGCCCGGTCAACATGGGGAAACCTCGTCTTTACTAAAAATACAAAAAAAAAAAAAAAAAATAGCTGGGTGTGGTGGTGCACACCTCTAATCCCAGCTACTCAGGAGGCTGAGGCAGGAGAATTGCTTGAACCTGGGAGGTGGAGGTTGCAGTGAGCTGAGATCACGCCACTGTACTGCAGCCTGGGTGACAGAGCAAGACTCTTAAAAAAAAATATATATATATACACACACACACACACACACACACACACACACACATATATATATAAATTAAAAGCAGTATTAAGAGGGTGGAGTAGGTTGAATAGTGCCCACCAAAACTCCTGTCTACCTAGAACCTCAGAACATGATGTTATTTATAAATAGGGTCTTTGCTTAGGTTTTAGAAAAGGACTGAAATGAGATCATACTAGATCAGGGTGGGTCTTAAATCCAATCACTAGTGTCGCTATATGAAGGGAGAGGACATGGAGTCACAGGGAAGAAGGCCATGTGACAACAGAGGCAGAGACTGGAGTAGTGCAGCTATAAGCCAAGGAATGCCAAGCACTGTCCGGAGCCACCAGAAACCAGGAAGAGGCACGTAAGGATTCTTCCCAAGAGCCCCCAATTTCAAATAACAAACTAGATACTTCAAGGACAAGCATGTCCAACCCATGGCCTGCAGGCCACATGCGGCCCAGGACGGTTTGAATGTGGCCCAAAACGAATTCGTAAACTTTCTTGAAACATTATGAGATTTAATGCATGAACCTTTTTTCTTTTTTCTTTTTTTTTTTTAGCTCATCAGCTATAGTTAGTGTATTTTATGAGTGGCCCAAGACAATTCTTATTCTTCCAATGTGGCCAAGGGAAGCCAAAAAGTTGGACACCCCTTTCTAGGATGTATAATTTGGTCATGTGGTGGCAGGTGTTTGTTCTGTAGCTGGAGTTATAGATCAATGCAGAAGAATGGCATTTGAATACTTGGGACAGTTCTGTCAAAATTTTTCTGCCAAAGTGCAAAGTGCTCAGCATTAGGGAGCCAAGGCCCTTCTTGGCATCTTTAAGATAATTTTTCATTGTAATTCAGTGTCTCCACTGGCCAGGGGCATGTACACCTGAGATATATGGATAGGCAGATAGAGAGCTGCATATCAAAAAAGGAAATTGATTTTTAATAGCCACGTTTAAAATGATCTGTAATCAGAGAATGAAAAGCTGTACTACAAATATCTCCTGCCTATGTACTTGTGTAACTGTACTTGAAAATGGTATTTATTTTTTCCTTGCCTCAGCCCAGAAAAATAACTTGAGGAAGTGGTTAAATAAATCTGGTATATTCTTGGCCAAAGTTTTGCATATTCAAGTAAACTCAATATCTTTCTTTGGTGCCAGTATGACATTTCCTTGGGTTTCCTTCCTTTTATTGGTGAATAATGTGGTTGCCTATTTCCCATTTAATTTGGAGTTCCACAGGACAAATCACTGCGGCAAGAATTCATTTTCAATGCTGATCAGCATTCACTGGCAGGTGAGTAGGCCTCGCTAGGGAGGAGCGACACAGTATATCTAACAGGGCAGAGATGGGTGCATGCAAACTCCTGACTCTGCAGAACCAATGAGGGTGACCTAAAATACCCTAGAAACTTGGAGGCCACAGCAGGGGCTCCAGAACCTCTCCTTTTAAAAAGAAACCAGTCTGCTTTTTCTGATTTGGTTCCTTGATTAAGACTTAAGGCTTTACTTATGTGTATTTTTAAAAACATCATCTATTTCTGGGCTTAATGCCATTTCCATGAAGCTGGTCTCTCCTAGTGAAGACTCCACGTATTCCCTGCTTTTCCCCTCCCTTCCTCCCTCCCATGCTTCCTGACTTCCACATGGAGTTGAAAGCATCAATTTAGGCATCTCTAAGAATGGAAATGAAGATAGCATTCCTTAGTACAGACTTTCAGATGCTTATTGACTTTTCAGGGGAACTTGGTTGATTTTTGTTTGTTTAACCAATGCTTTTCAAATAATTGAGTTCCTCAGTGGTGAGCACTGCCCATGGCACCTACACTCCTCCTCCCGACCCCTTTGTGCTGGCTCCTGGCTCAGGTTCCCTCCCATTTCCCTCTACTATTTCTAACTTATCAAGAGGTACAGGCAGAAGAGAAATACATGTTTCCTGATCAGCTGTGATGTGGTGCTGATAAATAAAGGCAAATCCCAAATCTATGGTTTTGTCTTAGTCCTTTAGATTCCTACCAAAAGATTAAGCATTTCTCAAACTGCATTTCCTAGAATGGCAGAAAATACAGTAGCTACTTGGGCAACAAGACCTTGTGGTCAAATAAGATTAGGAAATGCTCATATTCTCTCTCCTCTTGGGCATTCACAGTACATCCCAATGCAACAGATAAGCCTGTTTAAATTTGCTTAGGCTAGCAATTTCCAATATATTTCACCGTCCATCTTGCCCCCTTCCCCTCCAGAGCATTGTCTCTTGAAGTCTTACTAATATTTTCCGTAGTTCAGAAAGGGCCATAGAAAGATATCACTGTGAATATGCAACCAAGTTTTTCAACAAATATTTAATAGAATATGATATTTTAGCACCCATAAAGAAAAGGACAGATGGAACAAGTTTAAATTGCATCAGGAAGTCCTGACATTATTCCCAAGGAATGGCATCTTAATTAAGAATATTCTTCCTTTGGAAATATCTGATATAAGAAACAGTCAACTATCTTTGTAAAAATGGTTGGAAAGCAACCCTATGAAAACGCTGGGGAGAGAGAACAAAAAACACCACCCCACTCCCCAGGATATATTTTTTAATAATAGGGAAGGTGGAAAGGGGAAATGTACAAAGAAATAGAGGGTCACTTCATCTTCCCTTACGTAAAATAGTTGTAGAAGAGGAGACAAAATGTATGGTTGCAGAAGTAAGGATCAGCACTGCCCAAGAAACAAAGTGCTGGGAGGCTCATGAAACACAGCCGGGAGTGACATTTTGATACAGTGCTGAGGCTCCATAGATTCCGGAAGCAAAGCGTCAACTCTCTTATTTGCTCCCCTCCCTATCACTCAGTAATAATAAAAGAAATACAAGTGATAAAACCCACCCAAAGCAACAGTGGGTGAAAAAGAAATACCGACATTTGTTTCATTGTCATTAGCCCTGGAAGTGCTTCTGGTCTCCAACAGCAGTGTCTAACAATGACAAAGCCTTGCAATGGGCAAATGTCATCTATGGTGGTGTTAGCACCTACAGATAAAGCAGCAAAGATGACCCCAGCACTCGCAGTCTCACTGGACTTGACAAAGGAAGAATGCTCCTAGTACCCAATCTAGTACTTCTATTTGTGTATGACTGAGGGGGTAAAAGACAGGGTTGTTTTTGTGTTCTGTAGCAAAATAATACTGAAAACATTAAACCAAGGTTTTGTGATTTATTCCTAATCATCTGTCCTAAATGTTACCTTTTTTTTTTTGTATCAAAATTTAGTATTGTGGGACATTTTGCATCTGGGCTACTTAGAAACAGCCAGAAAGGGTTCAGAAGGTTCAGAAACAGCCAGGAAGGGTTTCCGTTTTTTTGAGACAGAGTCTTGCTCTGTTACCCAGGCTGGCATGCAGTGGCGCAATCTTGGCTCACCTCAACCTCTGCCTCCCAGGTACAATACATTCTCGTGCCTCAGCCTCTGGAGTAGCTGGGATTACAGATTTGTGCTACCATGCCCAGCTAATGTTTGTATTTTTAGTAGAGGCAGTGTTTTGCCATGTTAGTCAGGCTGGTTTTGAACTCCCGGCCTCAAGTGATCCACCCGCCTCAGCCTCCCAAAGTGCTGGGATTCCAGGCATGAGCCACCATGCCTGGACAGTTTTGAGAGTTTTTATGCTGTAGAAATGATAAGGAGAAGGAGTTGTACTCAAATTCCTGCCTCTGTTTCCTGGGGGGCCAAGGAAGAAAACTTCAGTGTTTATCCATAACTAAATTACGGCTGACATAAAATGTAATCCTATACAGCCAATAAAAATATAAAAATATTTCATGACATGGAAACATATTCTGAAAAAAAGATTAAGGTTCCAAATGAGTAGGTACAGTAAGATTTAATTTTATTAAAAATAAAACAAAAGGCCAGGCTCAGCGGGTCACCCCTATAATCCCAGCACTTTGGGAGGCCAAGGTGGGTGGATCATCTGAGGTCAGGAGTTCAAGATCAGCCTGGCCAATATAGCAAAACCCTGTCTCTACTAAAAATACAAAATTAGCCGAGCATGGTGGTACATGCCAGTAGCTTCAGCTATTCAGAAGGCTGAGGTAGGAGAATTGCCTGAACCTGGGAGGCAGAGTTTGCAGCGAGTTGAGATTACTCCACACCACTGCAGCCTGGGCAACAAAAGTGAAACTCTGTCTCAAAATAAATAAACAAACAAACAATAAACAAACAGAAAAAAAATAAGATTGGAAGTAAAAAGTAGCTCTCTCTGGGCAGTAGATTTGTGAGGGACCCCATCTGATTCTTTTTGTTCTTAGAATTTCTCTCTGATACATATTTTAGCAACTTTAATTTTTATAGAATAAACCTGCTATGCATATTTGTGGAACAAAGTAATTAAAATCCACACTATCCTTTAGCTAAATACAAATCTAATGATGTACATTTGACAAATTTCTTTTCTAGAACATTTTTTTTCCTAAAAAATGCTGAGTGTGATGGTGCTGAGCTTCATTTTGAACTTTTTCCTCTGGAATGAATAGGGATTAGTAATACTCCAGGGAACACAGACTCTATAGATTTCCTACCTCACTGGCTCAGCACATAAACACATTGAGACATGAATATGGGAGGTTAGCTAAACAGATAAAATATAAATATATTTTGAATAAGTCAGGAATCTATAAAGAAGATCAGAGATTTGGAAAAAGGCAGTTCTCATATTCTTCTTCTGTTATCTACAGGAAAGACCCTGAAACCTCATAATATGTGCCCCTGGTTTCTTCACATATGAAATGGATGACAAGAGAATTTTGAATAAATTGTATTTGAATATCAAATCTGGTTAAGGCATCAACTGCAGAATCTTATCAATAGTACAAAGAAATTTCAAATGCTTCTGATAAAAAGTAAGCAGCCACAGTGACATGTTAGGAAAGAATACTGGCAGGACTAATATTAAAGAGATTAATTTGGCTCAGTACTTAAATACAACACTGGTAATAACTACATTGTAAATATAGATGTTTCTGTAGCACAGATCTCCCTATGCTTACATCCATTCTAAACAACTTCATGCTTTTGGATCTCTTTAAAGAAAGTGTTTGGCATAGACGCTAAACAAATGATTTCTTTCCCTTTTCCATTCGTGTGGCTTATTTCTCAAGAATGTATTAAAGTTTCAGTGGAAAGTTAACCCATGAAGAGGCAAAAGGTTTAAATCTTCCACCATATGGGTTCATACAACCATTTCTGAAATGTGTGAGGTATTCCACAGCTCCTGCTTTCTAAGCTCAATTATTTGGAGTGTGATTTAACTCATCAGCTGATGCCCCATGAGTAGTAGAGATGGGGTTTCGCTATGTTGGCCGTGCTGTGTTGCAGGGAGGTTTCTGGGGTTTGCCATGGGCTGCTGCTCCTAAACCCACCACTGGTCTCCAGTACCCTTTTCTGATCCTCTTACCCAGCCTCATAGCACCCTTCCCAGCCCTTTTATGGGTTATTACATCTATTACTGTATGTTGTAACTTCTAATGTGCTTCCTTTTTTAATGAAAGACAAAGGAGGCCAGGCGCAGTGGCTCACGCCTGTAATCCCAGCATTTTGGGAGGCTGGGGTGGGTGGATCATGAGGTCAGGAGTTTAAGACCAGCCTGGCCAACATAGTGAAACCCCATCTCTACTAAAAAGATACAACAAAATAGCTGGGTGTGGTGGTGGGTGCCTATAATCCCAGCTATTCGGGAGGCTTAGGCAGGAGAATTGCTTGAATCCAGGAGGTGGAGGTTGCAATGAGCCAAGATTGTGTAAAAAAGAAAAGAAAGAAAAAAAGAGGGAGGGAGGGAGAGAGAGAAAGATATAAAGAAAAGGAAGGATGGAAGGTAGGTAGGAAGGAAGGAAGGAAAGAAAGAAAGAGAGAGAGAAAGAAAGACAGACAGACAGGAAGGAGTCTGGACTATGAATTTTGGGATGGAAAAATCCTCATAGCTTATTTTACTGTTTGACTCTGATATTAGAGTGTTAAAGTTGTGGATTAGTTGCAGAAAATCTGCCCTCCAGAGAAGCATGCATTACTAAAAACAAACAGCAAAATAATCCCCTATTCCCTAAATGAAGCAGTGATGTGTTCTACTACAGGAATCACATCTGTATCTACAGACACCCTCTCTACCCCCAAGTGCTCATACATTTCTAAGCCTTGCTATGACATGTACTCTAAGAATGCTATGAGGGAGGTAGCATTATTACATTCACTTTGCAGGGGAGGAAATGAGGGGTTTGAGAGATTACATCCTATTCCCAAGGTTACCCAGCCAGCAGTGGAGAGTGAGGATTTGAACCCTTGGCTAATTGGATGTTGTCATCCTGCTATACTATTTCTTTATGGTTCAACAGGCTGACAATGTAGAGGATCTTTGCTTTTTTTTTAAATGTTACTGGCTTACTCGGGAGGCTGAGGCAGGAGAATCACTTGAACCAGGGAGTCAAAGGTAGCAGTGAGCCGAGAATGTGCCACTGCACTCCAGCCTGGATAACAGAGTGAAACTCCGTCTAAAAAAAAAAAAAAAAAAAAAAAAAAGTTTCTGGCTTAGATGGGGCCCATAAAAAGTTAACATGTTTGCATGTAAGCAAAATCCTATGACTTAACCTAGCTTTGGATTCCTCCCACTGATTACCTTAAAGCATGGGGATTGATGACTGGGATTTTTTTTTGAAATTGAACTCTTTTGTGGATTTGGAAGAAAATTCAGGCATGTTGATAGCTGTGTTCAATTTAAATCTTTTAGTGATACTATTAATAAGAGATCATGGTTTCACCTTAATTATGTCTTTGTCCCCCTAGTCTGATTGTCGGTATAAATACACCCTTCACAAAATGTGTTTGTAAAAATTGATAAACAACATAAAATCATAGTATTTTAAAATAAGAAAGGACTCAAAAGATAATCTAGCTTTGCACTTTTATTTCTTACTATGAAACCTGAGGTTATGATGTATTCTTGATATATTCAAGGTGATCAGGTTTGGCAGTATTAGCAGGAATAGATAGTATTATTGAAATAGATAGTATTTATAAATAGACAGTATTATAAATAGTATTATTTAAAGCATCGGCAAGATGTTTTATAATCTTATAATCTAGGTCCTCATCTATATCATATTCTGTACCCACATATTTATCTTACCTCCAAATCCATCAGGCACATATGTTTTAAGAACAATATTACAGAAAATTGTTGGCAGTGATAATGGTTTATTTCCCTCATTTCGAAGGGAAATGTGTCGATATCCTGCTTGGAGGCCATCCAGCGGGAGGATCCTCTGGCCAATCAGCTTGTTGTTATCATCATACACTGCTATTCTCAAGACAGCCAGGTCTGGCAGGATCACCTGCAAACAGAGAACAGGACTTTTCATGGATTTTTCCAATGCAGTGCCCAAGAACCATGACTCTAAGGAGTGTGGACCAAATCTATGCTGTTCTTAAATGTTCTCTGATGGTGAAAATAAGTCCATGATCAATCTGCATTCCCAAAAACGTACTGAGTGAGCTACAATGCTCAAGACACTGAGAAAAGCAATTGGAACACGTTTTGTGGAAATTATCTTCTGAAAAATGTTAGATGAAATGAGTGTTAATGATTACTACTTCAACTCTTGTGATTGATCCTTGTCCCCACCCATGTAATGGATGAGAAAAAGGACACACTGAGAAATAAAGCCACTTTCCTCAATCAGAGATATCAGTGACAGAGTAGGGCCTGGGAATTGGGGATCTTGAGGTCTAACCCTGTGATCTAGTATCTGGCATGCTCCTAACATCTATATTTGCTTGTTTTTAAGAATATGAAAGGTATCTCTGAATAAATGCTTCATGCACAAGAGATAACTTTTCTGTAAAAATTTGGGTCTTTCTTGTTTCTTGCACTCCTCAGTTTCTACCACATGTTGGGATGTTAAATAGAGTAAGATGCTGTAGCTAGAAACCTTAACATACTTTGATTCTAAGACACCTACCCCTGCCATCCCCAAACTGAATAAACGAACATAAAATCTGAGTTCAGAAGGCAGAAATCTGATTCAGTTACAAAATAGCAACATTACAAAAAGGGTATCCAATGTGTTTAATCAGGAATGCCTTCTTATTGGCTGAAAGCAACCAGGACATCTTGCTCGATCTGAGTGCTATGTTTAAAGCTAGACAATGGATGTTGCCTATTTACATCTGGAGTCTACAATTTAATTCCAACTTAATGAAGATGAAGAGGAGAAATCATGGTAAATTAGCCAATTTCCCTCTCTTCCTCCTTATGCAGTGAACAGAGGCTTGGGCTTTGTCATTCTTGCCATGTGAGATTAGTGAAAAATGCAACAATGACAAGAAAGACAACAAAGCAGTTGTTAGCAGTGAAAAAAACTATTTAACTTCTGAAGAAAACGGGAGGACTCAGAATTGGCTCTTGTTTCTAGTGCCAGAACTATTATATATAAACACTAAGTTGGGTACTTCCTCATTCATTCAAAACAAAGAATGCCTGAGTCAACTTTCTCAACTTCTAGAAATGTAAGTAGGGATTATTCATTATGCCAAAGAACAGTAGCCATGTGGCAACGGATCCAGCTATAACAAATTGGAAAATCCAGGGAAGAACAAAACCAAATCACAGTTGTGTATGTAATTTACACCATGTCCTAACAGGGGCAGGGAAGGAGATAATGGGATGTGAGGTTGTGTGGATAATGGGATTCACATCCCAGGATAAACGTAAATGTCAGAATGGCCTGTTTCATCAAACCTACATTGATCTTCCTTCATTTGGTTTCTGTAAGCCATTTACTCTATTCTGAAATGGATAATCCCTATTTTGTGAAGGCAAGAAGTTGATTATTTGTGTGGCATAATGTACAAATGGAGCAGAACCAGCTGGAAAACTTGTGCCCAAAGAAGCAGCAAGAAACCATTTTGGTCAGGATAACAGAGTGAGTAAGAAAGCAAAGTGAACATTCTTAGAGACAGCACTACTGAGGAGTGGATTTTCCACTGCATCTTCAATTGACAAAAAGGAAACCAAGGGGAAAAGTGAGTAAGAGATTAAAAACTGAACATGAGAGAGAATGGCTGTGATTGTTTTTAGGATCCAAGACGCAGTATTAGGAGAAAAAAGTACCACACTAACAGCAGTACAAGAAGTTCAAGACCTGCAAGTAAGCAACAGGTATCACTCCTTCTGGAGAGACAGGACCATGCCCATGTAGCGACATCTATTGACCTTAATTTTGGAGTGCAGCATCTTACCTGACTACTTGGCTAAAAGAATACTGTAAGTCACCAGTGACTTCCAGGATAGGGAAGAACTCTCTAGTATACGATGGTGTCCAACAGCAAAGACTCATTCTAAAAAAAAGATGGCAAACCGGAGCTTAGGCACTGCCATGCAGGAGATGGGCTCCTCCAAGGAGGAGAGGAGAACCAAAAGGAGGGCAGGGCCAAACAGAACCAATGATCCTGTGACAGCTACAGAAGTTAGCCATTAGGAGAAGAGAAAAAGAAGATGTTGTGGGTCGAATAACTGTCCCTGTATCGTGCAGTGTCTGTGCACTAAAACATGGCTCCCAAGTTAGGAGAGTAAGTTTGACATGCTGAAAATGTCCTACCTTCCGAAATACAAATGACTCTTCATTGTAAACTGGATTGAGTCCATTATTCATAACCATGCGAGTTCGGAATTCCTTACGTATGGTGTCAGTGGGCAACCCATACATATCCACTTCTACGTAGGTGCCAATTTTCTTATCTGATAAGAATTGACCTGATATAACCTGCAGCAGCAGAGAAATAGAACAAAGAGAAGTAAACTCTGTGCAAGCATTAGTAGCAAAGAATAATCAGGAAGTAAGAAATTCTGTTTTTTCGGGGGGCAGTGAGAATGTTAATTATCTATTGTGGTAATGTATTCATTTTTTATAAACCACAACATTGAACAACTACCATATGCAAAAAGATCTCAACTATTTTTAGGAGATGTTTTACCTTCTAGAACTGTCTAGAAAAAGAACAAAGAAAAAATATACATAATACAAAGAAATAGTGTCCATAGCCTCTTCATCTCACCTAAGTGTCTACACCTATGAAACGAAGTGATGAATTCAGGTATGCCCTAAGATCTCTTCATAGCTCTGAAATACCATCATGCCATACTAATTAGTGAATTCTTTTAAGAGTCTTGAAAAGAGACACACAGAAAGAAAAACAAAGCTAGAATTTGTCTGTTATTATTGATACCGACACTGGTCAGCCAAGCAGTTTTACATATTTGTAAAGACCAAGGTTAAATCTATCTATGATAAAGCTATGGAGACATAATTTTTTATTTAGTGTTCAAATGACTATAGCCATTTATTAGGTTTCCTTTTTGTTTGCATTATTTACTAGCTAACAATTTGCAACAGATTTTTTGAGGTATAATTGACAATGAATTATATGCAATTCATTGGCTGTACAATTACGCTGGGTGCCGTGGCTCATGCCTGTAATCCTAGCACTTTGGGATGCTAAGGCAGGTGGATCACCTGAGGTCAGGAGTTCGAGACCAGCCTGGCCAACATGGTGAAACCCCATCTCTACTAAAAATACAAAAATCAGCCAGGCATGGTGGTGGGCACCTGTAATCCCAGCTACTCAGAGGCTGAGGCAGAAGAATCATTTGAACCTGGGAGACAGAGATTGCAGTGAGCCAAGATGGTGCCATTGCACTCCAACCCAGGTGACGGAGTGATATTCAGTGTCAAAAAATAAAAAAACAAAAAAATAAAATGTACAATGAGATCAGTTGGGACATATGAGCACATGTGTGAAACTATCTCCATAACTGAGATGATAAACATTTGTATCACCACCTGAAGTTTCTTTGTGCCCTTTTATAACCCGTTCTTCCCTGCCCTTTTTTCCAAAGGCAAGCACTGATTTCATTTCTGTCACTAGAATTTGCATTTTCTAGAATTTTGTATAAATGGAATAATGGATTAGGTACTTTTTGATGGTGTCTTTCACTTTAAGTAGCTAATAATTTTACTAGTGAAAAAATGTGTCTCCATGCACACATATGTTCATTGCGGCACTGTTTACAATAACAAAGACCTGGAACCAACCCAAAGGCCCATCAGCGATAGACTGGACAAGGAAAATGCGGCACATATACACCATGGAATACTATGTAGCCATAAAAAACGATGAGTTTGTGTCCTTTGTAGGAACATGGATGAATCTGGAAACCATCATTCTCAGCAAACTGACACAAGAA